>VWZE01005328.1:0-29290 GCA_013396675.1 Eubucco bourcierii
ACCAGACTAAGGAGAAAGTTTACCTGCTCACACCTCAATCCTTCATACAGTCTTGAAAATGACTCTTCTGAGAGTCACAGACTCACAGAAACACCCAGGTTGGCAAAGCCCCTCAGGATCACCAAGTCCAACCTAGAACTCTACTCTACAAGATTCACCTGAAACCACAGCCCTAAGCACCACATCCAAACCACCCTTAAACACAGCCAGGCTGGGTGACTCCACCACCTCCCTGGGCAGCTCATTCCAGTCCCTGACCACTCTCTCCTTCAAAAACTTTTTCCTAATGTCCAATCTCAACCTCCCCAGGCTCACCTTGAAGCCATTCCCCCTTGTTCTGCCTCATTTTAGCTGTGAGCAGAGCCCAGCAACAGCCTCTCCACAATGTCCCTTCAGATAGCTGTAGACAGCAATGAGGTCTGCCCTCAGCCTCCTCTCTCATGTTAACCATCCCCAGCTCCCTTTCAGTCACTTCTCATGAGATTTATTCTCCAGGCCCTTCCCCAGCTGTGTTGCCCTCTGGACTCACTCCAGCACCTCTACATCTCTCTTGTATTGCGGTGCCCAAAACAGAACACAACACTCAAGGTCTGTCCTCACCAAAGCCGAGTACAATTCAGTTAGAATGTGATGAGATGCAATGGTTTGGCTGGCCTGAAGTGGGTCACTAAACCAAAACCACAGTCAGGTCTCTCCAACCCCTGTGGTTGAATCCCCAAATATTGCAGCAGGCTGAGGGTGGGCACCTCAGTGATGTTTAGTAGAATCACAAAATCACAGAACGGTTTAGGTTGGAAATGACCTCAAAGGTCATCTAGTTCCAACCCCCTGCCATAGGCAGGGACACCTCCCACTGGAACAGGTCACTCAAGGTCTCATCCAACCTGGCCTTGGACACCTCCAGGGAGGGAGCAGCCACAACCTCCCTGGGCAACCTGTTCCAGTGTCTCACCACCCTCACTGCAAACAACTTCTTCTTAACATTCAGTTTCAATCTTCCCTCTGCCACTTTAAACCCATCACTCCTCATCCTGTCATTTCAAATCCTTGTCAATAGTCTCTCCCCAGCCTTCCTGTAGCCCACTTCAGATCCTACAAGGCCACTTCAAGGTCTCCTGGAAGCCTTCTCTTCTCCAGGCTGCAGAGCCCCAACTCTCTCAGCATGTCCTCAGAGCAGCCCTCTCAGCATCTTTGTGGCCTCCTCTGGACTGGCTCCAACACTTCCATGTCCTACTTGTGTTGGGGGCTCCAAAACTGCACACAGGACTCCAGGGGGTAATAGAGTGTGCCATTTAAGATACCTCCTGCCTTGCTCAGATAGTGCCTGCCTACCCACCCAGGACAGTACCTGCCATGGAGTTCAGCATGAATGTTGTCCAGACTTTGCTCTAAGTGAGGCTAAATGATATGCTGATATCAACCATTACCCAGAATGGCAGGGGTTGGAAGGGACCTCTGGAGGTCATCCAGTCCAACCCCCTCTGCCAAGGCAAGGACACACAGGAACATGTCCAGTTGGGTTTTGAGGTGGAGACTCCACCACCTCTCTGGGCAACCCGCTCCAGTGCTTCAGTACTCTAAAGAAGTTCCTCCTCATGTCTAGATGGAACTTCTGATGTTCAGCTCTGTGCCCATTCCCCCTTGTCCTGTCACTGGGCACCACTAAACAGAACCTGCTCCCATCCTCCTGACACTCACCCTTGAAGTGTTGCTCAGCATTGATGAGACCCCCTTGGGCTGCTCTTTTCCAGATTTAACAGCCCAAATTCTCTCAGCCTTTCCTTACCTCAGAACTGTTCAGGTCCCCTCAGCTTCTCTGTAGCCCTTTCCAGTACCCTCACCAGCAAGTGTCTGTCCTTTTTGAGCTGGGGAACCCAGAACTGGACACAGAATTCCAGCTGTGGCCTCACTAGGGCAGAATAGAGGGGGAGCAGAAAAGAACCTTCCTTAACCTGCTCACCACCCTCTTCTTAATGCATCCCAGGATGCCATTGGCCTCCTCCAAAGTCTATTTGTTTGTTTATGGGGTACATGCTTCAGTTTTTTTTTTTTACTGTTACCTTTAAAATTACTTTTTTTTTTTTTTAGTGCCCTCCCCCTCTTTTTTTTTTTTTTTTTTTTTTTTTCCAATTAACTTTTTGTCCTAAGTGTGAGTCTGGATGCTAACCTGAGGGCAAGCCTACAACCAGGAGCAACAGGTGATTAGGTGATGCTGTGGCTTGATGATTATCAACCTTTGCTTTGACTTTTTTTTTTTTTTTTTTCTCTCAGGAATGCTATTGCTGTGCTGGAAGATGTTAATGGTAGCCATAAAATTTCTCTTTGATCTGCAGAAAATTCCAGACCTCCTTAATCCCCTCTCTTATGGTGGGCAGCCACCATTCACCCTAAACAAGAAGCAACAGCTAAGCTCCTGTATGAAGTCAAAATTGCTGCTGAAACCACCACCCAGGCAACTCCCCTACGAGGAGAAGTTGAAGCGTGAACTAATTTGTGGAGAACAAAGAACTTCCCTGGTAAAATTATTATATATTCACTGGCTGAGACATCATCTGATAAAAGCTACCTGGTTAAAAGTAATCAGAAAGCTGGGAATAAACAAATAGGCAACGTGGGTGGCCCCAAGGAGAAAGCCAAGAGGGGAAAAAAAAAAAAGCTTTTGTCAGCAGAGGACCTGCGTGGAAAAGGAGAGCAAGGAAATCACCTTCTACTCTTTGTTCTTCTTACCTCCAGGGAAACAGGAGCTTGTCTTTCATGGAGTCATAGAATGGGTTGGGTTGGAAGGCATCTCAAGGTTCAGCCACTTCCAACCCTCTGCCGCCATGGGCAGGGACACTTCCCACCAGCCCAGATTGCTCAAGGCCTCATCCAGCCTGGCTCTGAACACCTCCAGTGAGGAGACATCCACAGCCTCCCTGGGCAACCTGTGCCAGTGTCTCACCACCCTCACTGCAAAGAATTTCTTCCTAATCTCCTCTCCTCCAGCTTCAATCCACTGCTCCACTGATCTGGAGGAGGCCACAAAAATGATCAGGAGGGTGGAGCAGCTCTGCTGCAAGGACAGCCAGAGGAAGCTGGGGGCGTTCAGCCTGGAGAGGAGAAGGCTCAGGGATACCTAATAGCAGCCTGCCAGTGCCTGAAGGGGGCTACAAGAAGACTGCAAAGGGATTGTGTGCAAAGGTCTGCAGGGACAGGACAAGGCAATGCCTTCAAAATAGAGCGGAGCAGATTGAGACTGGATGTTAGGAACAAGTTCCACACCATGAGGGTATTGGAACAGTGCAACAGGTTGTCCAAAGAGGTGGTTGAGGTTCCATATCTGGAGATATTCCAGGTGAGGCTGGACAGGGCTCTGGGCAACCTGAACTAGTGGAGGATGTCCCTGCTGACTGCAGAGGGGGTTGGACTGGATGAACTTTGAAGGTGCCTTCTGTCCCAAACCATTCAATTAATCTGCATTCCAGATGTCTTTATTATCTGTAGATCCAGGCTTTTCCTTCCCATTTATCAGACTGATCTTAGAGTGATTAATTTGTGTGGGTTAATGGCCATGGTCCTGTCAGATCAATGGTTGGACTTGATGATCTTAGAAGTCTTTTCTAAACCAAATACTTTATTGATTCTGAAATCTTGATTAGAGGACATCCTCAGTTCTCTCCTTACTTTGGAACCACTTAGGTGTGTTTAATCCCCTAAGCCTTGAAAAAGTAAGTAAATAATACATAAAAAATCAGTATAAGGACCCAATGTTACCTCATTCATATCAGAGGTGGACTCATTAACATCAGACAGAGTAATTACAAATACAGGTCAGATATGTGCCCAGGGAGGTAGTGGAATTACCATCCCTTAGAGGTACTCAATCCTTCTGCCCCTGTGCTCAGCACTGGTCAGGCCACACCTTGAGTGCTGTGTCCAGTTCTGGGCCCCTAAATTCAAGAGAGATGTTGAGGTGCTGGAAGGTGTCCAGAGAAGGGCACCAAGGCTGGGGAGGGGCCTGGAGCACAGTCCTGTGAGGAGAGGCTGAGGGAGCTGGGGGTGTGCAGCCTGCAGAAGAGGAGGCTCAGGGCAGACCTCATTGCTCTCTACAGCTACATGAAGGGAGGTTGTAGCCAGGTGGGGTTGGGCTCTTCTGCCAGGCCCCCAGGGACAGAGCAAGAGGACACAGCTTCAAGCTGTGCCAGGGCAGGTTGAGGCTGGATGTTAGGAAGAAGTTCTTCATAACAAGAGTGATTGGCATTGGAATGGGCTGCCCAGGGAGGTGGTGGAGTCCCCATCCCTGGAGATGTTTAAAAGGAGACTGCATGAGGCACTTAGTGCCGTGGGTTAGTTAATGAGAAAGGTTAGGTGATAGGTTGGACTGGATGATCCTAGAGGTCTTTTCCAACCTGATTAATTCTGTGATTCTGTAATTTAGAGATTGGATAGAGTTGGAAGGGACCCTCAAAGGTCATTTTGTTCAAACACCCCTCTCCCCACCCCACCCCCCTCCCCGAGCGGGGACATCTCCAGCTTCAACTTAGAGGTCTTAGAGATCTTTTCTAAGCCAAATAATTCTTTGATGCCATGATCTTGCAATGCAGCTGGATCTAGGAGTGCAACCAGACTGGAGTGAGTTTGGATTTACTGAATCACACAGAATCACAGAATGTCAGGG
Organism: Eubucco bourcierii; assembly: GCA_013396675.1. NCBI lineage: Eukaryota > Metazoa > Chordata > Aves > Piciformes > Ramphastidae > Eubucco > Eubucco bourcierii. The sequence continues at coordinate 4,658 of VWZE01005328.1, forward strand.
ACTGGAAGGGACCACAAAAGCTCATCCAGTCCAACCCCCTGCCAGATCAAGATTACCTAGAGCAGGTCACACAGGAAAGTGTCCAGGAGGGTTCTGAATGTTCTAGAGAAGGTGACTCCACAACCTCTCTGGGCAGCCCATTCGGGTCTTTAATAAATATCTTGAGAGAGATTTGAATTTCTCAGTGGAATATGATAAACTGTTGCTGTTGTGAGATCAGTCTGGGAATTCTGCCTTTTGGTTGCAGTTTATGGAGCCCACATGCAGAAGAAAACCAAGCAGGTTAGACAGAAATCATTGCAACTCTTTGACTTTGAAGCAGTCTTTTGAATTCCTACTCAAAAGAAAACATATTAAAAAACACCAAAGAAAACACAGAATCACAAAGCCCAACTTTAATTTTTTCCCCTACTTTTTATTGACTTGGCAGGGGACTTGAGGTCTAACTAGGGAAAAAAAACAAACCAACAAACCAACAATCTGTAGTAGATCTGTCCTTTCCCATCCTTCTGTGTGCCAGGGAGAACCTATGCTGAGGAGTCTCTGCCTGTAGCAGGGGGTTGGAAATGGAAGATCTTTGAGGTCCCTTCCAACCTAAGCCGCTCTGTAATTCTATGAGTCTGGGGAGCATGATGCACTGCAGCCTTCTCAACACCTGTTCTGCAGAGGATAAAACCCTGCCTGCTTGCCAATAGCATAAATTACTTGGAAGTGCAAAACTTTGCTCTGGAAGTTCTTGTTTTACGTTTTGTCTTGTTTTCTTGCTACAGTCTGCTTGGAAAAGGGAAAGCAGGTGAGGGGCCTGGAGCACAGCCCTGTGAGGAGAGGCTGAGGGAGCTGGGGGTGTGCAGCCTGCAGAAGAGGAGGCTCAGGGCAGACCTCATTGCTCTCTGCAACTACCTGAAAGGAGGTTGTAGCCAGGTGGGGTTGGGCTCTTCTATCAGTCAAGCAATGACAGAACAAGAGGACACAGCCTCAAGCTGTGCCAGGGCAGGTTGGGACTGGATGTTAGGAAGAAGTTCTTCCCAGTAAGAGTGATTGCCATTGGAATGGGCTGCCTGGGCAGGTGGTGGAACCCTCATCCCTGGAGATGTTTGAAAGGAGGTTGGATTAGGCTCCTAGTGCCATGGGTTAGTTAATTAGAAGGTTTTAGGTGATAGGTTGGACTTGATGATCCTAGAGGTCTTTTCCAGCCTGGTTAATTCTGTGATTCTATGAACAGCAGGGAAAAAAAAAAGGCCATGCCCAGTATACCAATACCTGGAGTAAATCCAGCCCAGCTCTCTAAGCTGACCTGTTGTGGGTAATGCCAATTCCTCCTTTCATCATTCCCTCATGCCCAAAGCAATAAAAGTGGAGTCAGGACATCAAACACCTGGCACGTTGGTCACGCAGCGTGACTTTACATTGTAATCATCCTGTCAGGGAGCTGAAAATAGCAGCGTGCCACAGCGTGCTGCAGGGCTGCTTCAGCAAGGAAGGCAACCTCCAGCTTCTGGCAGCAGCCTACATACTCTCTGGGAGCCATACTGGGGTCTGCCACAAATTGTTTCCTTCAGCTCATCTTCAAAACCTTCACCCTGCAGCCCCTGGCAAAGTGATACTGCAGCCCTTGTGCCTCTACTCACCAGCTAAAAGCTGGGGGGCACTTAGGATGGTTAGGGGACTTGGCATTAAAAAAGAGCTCACACCATCTCCAGTTAACCTGTGAGAGAGAAAGGCTGAGGGAACTCTTTAGCTTGGAGAAGAGGAGACTCAGACGTGACCTCGCAAATAGGTAAAGGTGAGTGGCAGGAGGCTGGAGCCAGGCTCTGCTGGGTGATGCCCAATGCCAGGACAAGGGGCACTGGGTGGAAGCTGAGGCATAGGAAGTTTCATGTAAACATGAGGAGGATTTATTTTCACTGTGAGGCTGACAGAATCCTGGAACAGGCTACCCGGGGAGGTTGTGGAGTCTCCCACTCTGGAGATAATCAAACCCCACCTGGAAGTGTTCCTGTGTGATCTGTTCTAGGGGCTCTTGCTCTGACCAGGGGGGTTGGACTGGATGAGCTTTGGAGATCTTTTCCATCCCCTGACATTCTGTGACTGCAAAGTGAGGAAGAGTGATTCACCACATCCCTCCTCACACCAAATCTCTTCTTGGAGATGGAGTCGACTGGCAGCAAAAAAAAAGCTCAAGCTGCCACTCAGCACTGACAGCCTCAGTCTGTCAACAGCACTTAACATTTACATAATGCTGTGCTGGCATTAGCTAATTAATTCTTACAACACCACTGGGACATGAGTCACCGAACACCTTTAGAAATGCTTTCATCTTAATACCCCTAGCAAGGTTCTGAGCTGAAAAGCAGGGATTGCTGCTGCTCATCTCAGCAGCTAGAAGGTAGAATCATAGAATGGTAAGGTTGGAAGGGACCTCAAGGATCATCTAGTTCCAACCCCCTGCCATAGGCAGGGACACCTCCCACTAGTACAGCTTACTCAAGGCCTCCTCCAACGTGGCCTTGAACACCTCCAGGGAGGGAGCAGCCACAACCTCCTTGGGCAATCTGTGCCAGTGCCTCACCACCCTCACTGGAAAGAACTTCCTCCTAACATCCAGTCTAAATCTCCCCTCTACCACTTTAAACCCATTGCCCCTTGTCCTGTCATTACAAGACCTTATCAATAGTCCCTCCCCAGAGCCCTCCTGTAGCCCACTTCAGATACTGGAAGGCCACTCCAAGGTCTCCTGGAAGCCTTCTCTTCTCCAGGCTGCAGAGCCCCAACTCTCTCAGCCTGTCCTCATAGCAGAGCTGCTGCAACCCTCTGAGCATCTTTGTGGCCTCCTCTGGATCTGTTCCAACACTTCTATGTCCTTCCTGTGTTGAGGGCTCCAGAACTGCACACAGTGATGCTCATAACTTGTGGGTTTCTTTTAAAACAAAAATAAGAAAGGTCTCTCAGCCTTTCCTCATCAGACAGATATTCCAGTCCCTTCAGCATCCTTGGAAACTCTGTTGGACACCTTCTAGTCTATCCCAATCCCTCTTGAATTGGGAGAACCCAGAACTGGACACGATACTCCAGGTAGGGGTAAAGAAAAAAGAAAAGACACTCATGGCCACCCTCTTCTTCCCTCCCACATGGTGACAGAACCCTGGAACAGGCTGCCCAGGAGGGTTGTGGAGTCTCCCTCTCTGGATATATTCAAGAACCATCTGGATGTGTTCCTGTGTGATTTGCTCTGAATGATCCTGCTCTGGCAGAGGGGCTGATCTTTGTAGGTCCCTTCCAGCCCCTGACATTCTGTGATTCTATGACACTCTAGAAACTGCTTTTGCTCCAGTATCTGCATTCCAGAAAGACAAAAAAAAAATGTATAGAGAGCCATGAGAATGATAAAGAATTAGAGAACATTGTGTAATAGGAGGCTCAGGAAACTCAGTCCATTTAACTCACTGAAAGACAGGAGGAAGGTACAGGAAGATCATAGCCTATAAATACCTCTAAAAGAAACAGCAGAAGAGAACAGCTCCTCAATTTGCCCCACAAGTGTATAACTGCCTCTAATGGCAGGTAAATGCCAGAGAAATTCAGCCTAGAAACAAGATGCAATTTTAAAAGTGAAGGTAGCTAAGTGGTGGAACAATTTTTAGACTTCAGAATGGATTTTTATTTCTCACTCACAGTCAGACCTATTTATAAAATACTTTTCTCTGTTTCACCTGCAGCTGTTGAAATGGCCTGAACTTGTGCCAGGGGAGGGTTAGGTTGGAGATGAGGAACAATTTCTTTGCTTCAAGAGTGGTCAGGGGTTGGCACAGGCTGCCCAGGGAGGTGGTGGAGCTCCTCCCATCCCTGGAAGTGTTCAAGAAAGGTGTGACCACAGCACTTAGGGACATGGTTTAGTGGCCATGGTGGTGCTGGGTTGGACTAGATGACCTTTGGGGACATGGTTTAGTGGCTATGGTGGTGTTGGGTTGCACTAGATGACCTTTGGGACATGGTTTAGTGGCTATGGTGGTGCTGGGTTGGACTAGATGACCTTTGGGGACATGGTTTAGTGGCCATGGTGGTGTTGGGTTGGACTAGATGACCTTTGGGGACATGGTTTAGTGGCCATGGTGGTGTTGGGTTGGACTAGATGACCTTTGGGGACATGGTTTAGTGGCCATGGTGGTGCTGGGTTGGACTAGATGACCTTAGAGGGCTTTTCCACGCCAAATAATTCTCTGACTCTGTGATTCTTTATGTTACTGCTGTAACTTGAGGACATGGTTTAATGGTTGTGGTGGTGCTAGGTTGATGGTTGGACTTGATGATCTTAAAAGGTCTTTTCTAGCCATGGTGATTCTGGGATGTAGCCCCAGGCGGTAACTTAAACCAGTGAAGCTTTACTGAAGAGAACAGAGGCACTTCAGTTTATATCCTCAGGAGTAACAGGAGCAGGGTTGTCTGAATTGGAACAATTTAGTAGTCACTCCTTGCCTACATCCTTAGTCTGAAATATTCCAGGAGGGGATGAGAGGAGTCTGTGAAGGTCATTCCAAATTACACTATGACGTCTAAAGCACACTCAGCCTTTCCTGCTATATTCAGTAGGCACAGTTGTGCCAGGTGGGACCCATCCTAAGTGGAGCAGCCCCAGAGAGAAAACTGCTTCAGAGATGCAGCTGTGCCAAAGATGTCTTGAATGAAAAGTCACGGACAGCAGTCACTGATAGCAGCACTTTTGAACCCTTGTGCTTGGCTTTGGTGAGGACACACCTTGAGTGTTGTGTTCAGTTTTGGGCACCACAATACAAGAGAGATGTGGAGGTGCTGGAGCAGGTCCAGAGGAGGCAACAAAGCTGTGGAAGGGCCTGGAGAATAAATCTGATGAGGAGTAATTGAGGGAGCTGGGGATGGTTAGTGTGAAACAGAGGAGGCTGAGGGGAGACCTCATTGCTACCTACAGCTACCTGAAGGGACATTGCGGAGAGGCTGCTGCTGGGCTCCGCTCACAGCTAAAATGAGGCAGAACAAGGGGGAATGGCTTCAAGGTGAGCCTGGGGAGGTTTAGATTGGACATTAGGAAAAAGTTTTTGATGGAGAGAGTGGTCAGGGACTGGAATGAGCTGCGCAGGGAGGTGGTGGAGTCCCCCAGCCTGGCTGTGTTTAAGGGTGATTTGGATGTGGTGCTTAGGGCTGTGGTTTCAGGTGAATCTTGTAGAGTAGGGTTCTAGGTTGGCCTTGGTGATCCTGAGGGGCTTTGCCAACCTGGATGCTTCTGTGATTCTGTGATTCAAGGTGCAGGCTCACCAGTGCCCAGTACAGGGACATGATCAACTCCCTAGCCCTGCTGGACACATTATTCCTGATCCAGACCAGGGTGTTGCCTTCTTGGCCAGTCGGGCACACTGCTGGGTCATGTTGAGCCAGCTGTCAACAGCACCCCTAGGTCCTTTCCTGCTGAACTACTTGACCCTTTAGTGATGTGACACTTAATTGTGTCTGCAACTGCTGCTCTCAGTGAATGAAAAGTGCTGTAGTAGTGTGAACGTATTTTTCTTTTTAAGACATATTAGATTTTTAGCAATTTTTGTTCCCCTCTTTGACCATCTAAACTACATTTAGATTTACAGGCTGGGGTTTTCCCTTCCTACTACACCATTCCCTGCTGAGAGGTATAAACTCATTCAGACAACCTTTGCCTGCTGGAGTAGCAAGGCTGCTTTCAAATCTTGCTGATCTTTCTCCTCTCCACTCTGCAGCAGCGGTGACTAAATTAGTTTGCGCTCCCCTGATCCGTTCTGCTGAGCACTGAAAGCTTACCAGAGAGCTCTGCTGCTTCTGTGCTGTTCTGCTAAATTTAAATGGGTCAGGAGCTCTCCCCACACTGTCAGGGAAGCTATTTTTAAAGATAATGCAGCTCAGAGCTGGATTAATGAGCACACATCCCTCTGACCGTGCATGAGCTCAGGATGCTGCAGCAGGAAGCGGTGCCCTTGGCATGCACACGTGAGGAGCAGCTTTCTGTGTCAGTGCTGGCGGCCACCTGTTCAGATGGCCTAGTGCCCTTCTCCCAACGTGGTCACACAGCTGCCTTTGGGTGCTCCTAAAAGCAAGGAGAGGTTTAGAGCCATACAAGGAGCCACACTGCTGGTGCCAGCTTTACAGCAGCCCTGCCTGTGGCAGCATCGGTGGTACACACCTACTGCTTCTCAGCAGCTGTAGATTGCTAACAATGGGGCATCAGAAGTGCCAGGAACAAGGGCATTTTGAGAGGTGTTTCTGGATGCCAAAGTTTTTTGAGGCATAGGAAGTTCCATGGAAACGTGAGGAGGAACTTTTTTCATGGTGAGGGTGACAGAGCACTGGAACAGGCTGCTCAGGGAGGGTTGTGGAGTCTTCCTCTCTGGAAATATTCAAAACCCATCTGCATGTGTTCTTGAGTGGTCTGGTCTAGGTGATCCTGCTCTGGCAGGGGGGTTGGACTGGATGAGGGCTGGAGCTGTTCACTCTGGAGAAGAGGAGGCTGAGGGAGAACTCATTACCTTCTACAACTCCCTCAGAGGAGGATGGAGTGAGATGAGGGCTGGAACAAGTGACAGGGCAAGGGGAAATGCCCCCAAATCATGCCAGAGGAGGTGGGATGTTAGGAAAAACTTCTTCCCTGCAAAGGTTCTCAGGCACTGGCACAGGCTACCCAGAGAGGTGCTGGAGTCAGCATCATCTCCTATGAGGAGAGACTGAGGGAGTTGGGGCTGTGCAGTCTGGACAGGAGAAGGCTCCCAGCTGACCTTATTGTGGCCTTGCAGTATCTGAAGGGGGCTACAAGAAATCTGGGAAGGGACTTTTTAGGCTATCAGGTAGTGATAGGACTGGGGGAATGGAACCAAGCTAGAAATGGGTAGATTCAGACTGGGTGTTAGGAAGAAGTTATTCAGCATGAGGGTGGTGAAAGCCTTGAAGGGGTTGCCCATGGAGGTGGTGGAAACCTCATCCCTGGAGGTGTTTAAGGCCAGGGTGGATGAAGCTGTGGACAGCCTGATCTAGTGTGAGGTGTCCCTGCCCATGGCAGGGGGTATTGGAACTAGATGATCCTTGTGGTCCCTTCCAACCCTGACTGATTAAATGATTCTATGATTCTGTGATTCTATGATTCTATGATCCCTGGAAGGACTTAAAAGAGGCATGGATGTGGTGCTGAGGGATGTGGTTTAGTTACAGTGGCTCAACAGCAGTGGTGGAGTTGTGAACACTGAGTGGTTGGACTCAATGGTCTCCAGAGGTCCCTTCCAAGCCCCTGTGGTTGTGTGTATCAATAAATCCCCACTTGTGTTTGCAGCAGCTGGTAAATGTCCCAGTTCAGAGCTGGCTAGCCTGGATCTCTTCAAGCCTGTGTGAAAATAATCTGCATTTCTGAGAACCATGATCCTGCTCATCTTGACTTCTAGCCAGGAGCCGAGTCAGAACTCTGAAGAAGGCTGCTTTTGAGTTTCCAGCAGGACCTTTTGTGCCAAGATATAGGATTTTGGCTGAAAAGAGAGATGAATTGGATGATAAATTACAGACCAGATGAACTCTGAACACTGGAACTAACAAAATATTCATGACCCTGATAAATTTTGTCTGATCTGTCAGTGGAGCCAGGGAATCAGGAAGCCTAGAAGACAAATATGTGTAAAATGTCACAGACCCCACTGTGGGGGGGGGGGAAGGCTGGAATGGATCTCAAGATGTCTTTTGTCCTGGATCAAAAGGCAAAGCATTTCCTATCTTCAGCTTTTACAGTCTTGTCTGTCACTGGTTGATAGCATCTTTGGGAAACACTCCTCTGAGTCACTGCATCTTTTAACTACCTCTTATGGTTTGAGAAGAAAAATCTGCTCAGCCTGGCCACTGAGCTGTGCCAGCTCCTCTGTACTGCATGCAAACAGGGGCACAGAAAGTGACCAAGAAGCACAAAGTTCCAAAAATCTCTTTTTAAAGGAAAAGGTAGATCTGTCTGGAGCTTTTCTGAAATTGCTACTGCCTTTCCTGAAAGCTACTGAGTAGAACTAGAGGCAGGCTAAGCTGAAGCTTTAGAGTTATCCCTAACAGCTCTGGACCTGAAGAGGTCCCAGAGAAAGGTTCCAGAATTGAAAAGAAGTCTAGAAGATAGTTTGTTTGTGTGTCCAAAGTTGACTTCAGTCTTCTAACAGCCTAAAAACCAAATTCATATTCATATATATATAAAATCTAAATAAATCTCACAGAATCACAGAATGCATCAAGTTGGAAGGGACCCTCAAAACTCATCTTGTGTCCGTCCGTCCCCTCCCCCAGAGTGAGCAGAGATATCTCTAACCAGACATCTCCTTCTTTTTAGAATCAAAGAATCAACCAGGTTGGAAAAGACCTCTGAGATCAAGTCCAAGCTATCACCTAACACCTTCTAATTAACTAACCCATGGCACTAAGGGCCTCATGCAGCCTCCTCTTAAACACCTCCAGAGATGGGGACTCCACCACCTCCCCAGGCAGCCCATGCCAATGCCAATCACTCTCGCTGCCAAGAACTTCTTCCTAAGAGAACCTGCCCTGGCACAGTTTGAGGCTGTGTCTTCTTGTTCTGTCCCTGGGTCCCAGGGAGAAGAGACCAACCCCACCTGATTTCAACCTCCCTTCAGGTAGAATGGGTTGGGTTGGAAGGTACCTCAAAGCTCATCTAGTTCCAACCCCCTGCCATAGGCAGGGTCACTTCCCACTGGTACAGGTCACTCAAGGCCTCCTCCAACCTGGCCTTGAACACCTCCAGGGAGGAAGCAGCCAAAACTTCCCTGGGCAACCTGTGCCAGTGTCTCACCACCCTCACTGCAAACAATTTCTTCCCAACATCAGCAACTTAATCACAAGCTGGTTTCCAAAAATGAGGTCACCTCAGAACTCGGCTCAGAAGGCAGGAAGACTTCTGACTTGCTCAAAGTTTATCACTCATCTTTTTTTCATTAGCTAAACATAAAGGTGTGATTCATTTTTCTTCTGTCCTAGGGTTGTGAAAACTGAGGCAAGCAGGAAGACTTTCCTGGAGCCTGCTCCTTTTCTTTGGATTTTTAGGAGCCTAAGAACAAGCTGCTCCGCTTCTGACTTCACTTAGACACTGGGAATATACTCTTTACCCAGCTATGGGCTGCCATCTGATGGTTGTAGTTAACAGTGTTGAAGGACACAGCTCGGGGCTCATCTGGCACTGCTGAATGGCTTTCAGCTGAGCGGTGATTTACANAAAGAAAAAGAAAAAAAAAACTGGAAGGGCTCTCCAACATCTGACCACTACAATTGCACATCAGAAGACAACAGGGATGCTTTGCCATGCAAGGATGGCACCAAATTCCCATCCTTCAACAACCCTCCTGATTTCTCTGCACCAATCTCTCTTTTCTCTGTGCAGCTGCAGTGAGTGTGCAGCTGAAGTCTGGAATACAGCAGAGATCTCGCTGGTTAGGTTGTGAAAACTGAGGCAAGCAGGAAGACTTTCCTGGAGCCTGCTCCTTTTCTTTGGATTTTTAGGAGCCTAAGAACAAGCTGCTCCGCTTCTGACTTCACTTAGACACTGGGAATATACTCTTTACCCAGCTATGGGCTGCCATCTGATGGTTGTAGTTAACAGTGTTGAAGGACACAGCTCGGGGCTCATCTGGCACTGCTGAATGGCTTTCAGCTGAGCGGTGATTTACAGCTGAGGTTAGATTGTTTGCGTGCTCTGCCAGATTTAGAACCTCTGAGAGGTTTTGCACCGCACTGAAGAATTCCCAGAACATTCCAGTGTTGATTTACAGAGCAGCAGCGACTGTTAGTTGGATTTTTCAGGATTCCTGAAGCTCAGACATAGAATTGTTTGGCTTCACAGGCTCACAGGATGTCAGGGGTTGGAAGGAACCCAAAGAGATCATCCAGTCCAACCCCCCTGCCAGAGCAGGACCAGACAATCTAGCTCAGGTCACACAGGAACACATCCAGACAGGCCTTCAAAGGCTCCAGAGAAGGAGACTCCACAACCTCTCTGGGCAGCCTGTGCCAGTGCTCTGGGACCCTTCCAGCAAAGAAGTTCCCCCTTGTGTTGAGCTGGAATCTCCTGTGCTGCAGCTTCCATCCATTGCTCCTTGTCCTATCCCAGGGAGCAAGCGAGCAGAGCCTGATGCCCCAATCCTGACCCCCAGCCCTCAGATATTTATAAACATTGATTAAATCCCCTCTCAGTCTTCTCTTCTGCAAACTAAACAGCCCCAGGTCCCTCAGCCTCTCCTCATCAGGCAATGCTCCAGTCCCCTCATCATCCTTGTAGCCCTCCACTGGACTCTCTCCAGCAGATCCCTGTCCCTCTTAAACCAAGGAGCCCAAAACTGAAGGCAGTGATCAAGATGAGGTCCCACCAGGGCAGAGTAGAGATGGAGGAGAACATCTCTGGATCTGCTAGACACATTCTTCTTAATGCACCCCAGGACCCCATTGGCCCTCTTGGCCACCAGGGCACATTGCTGTGCCATGGATGTTCTCCACCAGCACTCCCAGGTCCCTCTCCACAGGGCTGCTCTCCAGCAGATCACCTCCCAGCCTGTACTGCTGCAGTTTGCTATTCCTCCCCAGGTGCAGCACTCTGCACTTGTCCTTCTTGAACCTCATTTGGTTCCTCTGTGCCCAGCTCTGTCTGTCCAATTCTCACTGGATGGCCACACAGCCTGCAGCTGGATCAGCCAAGCCTCCCAGTTTGGTTGGATTGGAAAAGACTTCTAAGATCAATGAGTCCAACCATCCACCTAAGATCACCATGGCCATTAAACCATGTCCCAAAGTACCATGGCCCCAACAGGTTTGGCTGTCAGATGATTTTTGTGAAAGAGAACACAGCTTCAAGTTTCTCTTAGTTTTTAATTACCTATCCCTGACAAATCCAAGATTCTGGGGATGGGGAGGTGCTGAGGCTCCAGCTAATGGTGGCATCCCTGCTGGTAGAGCTTAAGACTCTGAGAAGCTAAAAAGTATCTTCTCCTCAGCCTAAAAGATGAAGTTGCCCAGTGTTGAAAAAAACTGTTAAGTAGTATTGATGACCTTGCAGTTATACAATTATAGAACCATAGAATTGTTCTGGTTGGAAATGCCCTCTCAGATCATCCACTTCAACCCAACACCACCATGGCCACAGGTTTCTTGAATACCTCCAAGGATGGGGATTTCACCACCTCTCTGGACAGCCTGTGCCAGTCCCTGACCAACCTTGCAGCAAAGACATTTTTCCTCATCTCCAACCTAACCATCCCCTGGTATCATTTTAGGACATTTCCTCTCCTCCTATCACCTGATCCTAGGGAAAAGAGATCGACCCCCACCTGACTCCAACCTCCTTTAGGTGGTTGTAGAGAGCAATGAGGTCTCCTTCAGCATCTTTATCTTCACACTAAACACCCCCAGTTCCCTCAGCTGCTCCTCCCCAGCTCTGATCTCCAGACCTTTCCCCAGATTGGTTGTTCTTCTTTGAACACACTCCAGCCCTTCAATGTCCTTGGAGTGAGGAGCTCAAAACTGAACCCAGCACTCAAGATGTGGCCTCAGCAGTGCTGAACTGAACCCAGAATTTTTTAGGCAGACTCTGGTGGTCTTTGTTTTACAAAGCAGCTGTGAAACTAGCAACAAATACCTTTGGGGCATAAATACTTCAGAAGCAAATATTCTGGAGCTTGTATACTAGAAAATAGTTTCATTTAAAAGAAAATGTAGCAAAATAAAGCACTGGGGAAAGAAAAACCCTCATTTGCTTAAAAAAAAAAAATGAAGTGTGACTGTTCAGATAATCAATATCCAGGTTATTAGGAATGATTTTGCTGCAAAGAGTTTTATTGCAGGTCCTGTAGCTTGCAATCGCTCACATAAAATGCAGGTGGTCAATTAGTGGACCAAATTAGGGGGTTGAAGGCCAACAGTCAAGGGAAGATCTCTTCCATCTCTGCTCTGCTCTGCTCTGCCCTGATGAGGCCACAACTGGAATTCTGTGTCCAGTTCTGGGTTCCCCAGCTCAAGAAGGACAGAGACTTGCTGGTGAGGGTACAGAAAAGGGCTACAGAGATGCTGAGGGGACTGAAACAGCTCTGAGATGAAGAAGGACTGAGAGATTTTGGGCTGTTAAATCTGGAAAAGAGCAGCCTGAGGGGGATCTCATCAACGCTGAGCAACACTTCAAGGGTGAGTGTCAGGAAGATGGGACCAGGTTTTGTGTAGTGGTGCCCAGCGACAGGACAAAGGGGAATGTGCACAGAACTGAACATCAGAAGTTCCATCTAGACATGAGGAGGAACTTCTTTAATTTTAGAGATCTGCAGCACTGGAGCAGGCTGCCCAGAGAGGTGGTGGAGTCTGCATCTATGGAGATATTCCAAACCCACCTGGACATGTTCCTGTGTGACCTTCTCAAGATGACCTTGCCTTGGCAGAGGGGGTTGGACTGGATGACCTCCAGAGGTCCCTTCCAACCCCTGCCATTCTGGGTAATGGTCGATATCAGCATATCATTTAGCCTCACTTAGAGCAAAGTCTGGACAACATTCATGCTGAACTCCATGGAAGGTACAACCCTGGGTGGGTAGGTAGGCATAATCTGAGCAAGGCAGGAGGTATCTTACATGGCACACTCTACTACCCCCTGGAGTCCTGTGTGCAGTTTTGGAGCCCCCAACACAAACAGGACATGGAAGTGTTGGAGCCAGTCCAGAGGAGGCCACAAAGATGCTGAGAGGGCTGCAGCAGCTCTGCTCTGAGGACATGCTGAGAGAGTTGGGGCTCTGCAGCCTGGAGAAGAGAAGGCTTCCGGGAGCATCTCTCTCACAGCAAAGTTTTAACAACACCTGAAGTCCTTTTTCCCTCATACAATGACTGAAGAAAGGCCAACTATATGCAGTAAAAACAAAAGGTCGAGGCATAAACCATCACCACTTAGAGCCCTAAAGTAGCCTTCTCTAGAAGAGGTGAATTTCAACCCCTGTGCCTGTAACCTTGAGCAAGAGTTTCACTTTTTTTTTTGCACATGCTTTTGGGTGAGCAAGGCTTACCTCTGGAAGAAGTGTTCGTTGGTTTGACCACCAGAAGGCCTCCTTGCACTGGGAAAGCTGCTATGGCAAAGCCACTCTGCTTTTGCTTTGCTTAGAATGACAGAACTGCTGAGCTTGGAAGAGATCTTTGAGACGACCAGGTCCAACTGCTCACCCAGAGCTCACAACCCCACCACTGCTGCTAAGCCTCTGCCACTAAACTACAGCCCTCAGCACCACATCCACCTTTTAGATCCCTCCAGGGATGGTGACTCCAGCACCTCCCTGGGCAGCCTGTGCCAGTGCCTGAGACACCTTGCTGGGAAAAAAACTTTTCCTAGTATCCAACCTGAACCGCCCCTGGCACAACTTGAGGCTGTTAAAAAGTTTTAGTTCGTAAATTATTGACTTAAAAACAACAACAACAGCAACAACAACCCCCCAAAAAAACCCAAAAACCCAAACAAACAAACAAAAAAACAACCCTAAACAAACCAACCAACCAACCCCAAACAAACAAACAAGTAAATCTCTAAATCAAACCCAAACCCAAAGAGCAAATGATCAACCTTTCAATATGTTTTTTTCTTTTGATTAAATTTTCAGTGTGTTTTTCTTTCTGACCACATCAAAATCTGACTTGAGATGTGTTATGCTTGGCTAAGGGTTATACTGAGGAAATGTTTCTAGCAACACCTTTCTCATCATCCTTCCCTCTGCACTTAATGGTTTTTATTGTTGTTATTATTTTCAGGAGGGGAGATATAGACTGGAGATTAGGAAGAAAATTCTTTCCAGTAAGGGTAGTGAAGACACTGGCACAGGTTGCCCAGGGAGCTCGTGGATGTCCCCTCCCTGAGGGTGTTCAAGGCCATTGAGGTGCTGGACCATGTCCAGAGAAGGGAAACAAAGCTGGTGAAGGGGTTGGAGAACAGGGGAGCTGGGGAGGAACAGCTGAGGGAGCTTCAGGGAGGCCTTAGAGCATAGAATCATAGAATCATAGAATGGTAAGGTTGGAAGGGACCTCAAAGCTTATCCAGTTCCAACCCCCTGCCTATGGCAGGGACACCTCCCACTAGTACAGCTCACTCAAGGCCTCATCCAATCTGGCCTTGAACACCTCCAGGGAGGGAGCAGCCACAACCTCCCTGAGCAACCTGTGCCAGTGTCTCACCACCTTCACTGTAAAGAACTTCCTCCTAACATCCAGTCTAAATCTCCCCTCTGCCAGTTCAAACCCATTGCCCCTTGGCCTGTCATTGCAGGACCTTGCAAATAATCCCTCCCCAGCCTTCCTGTAGGCCCCCTTCAGATACTGGAAGCAGTGCCTGAAGAGGTTACAATAGAGCTAAAGAGGGACTTTTGACAAGGGCTTGGAGTGATAAGCTGAAGGGGAATGAATTGAAGCTGGAGGAAGGGAGATTTAGATTGGAGATGAGGAAGAAATTCTTCTCAGTGAGGGTGGTGAGGCACTGGCACAGGTTGCCCAGGGAGGTTGTGGATGATCCCTCCCTGGAAGTGTTCAAGGCCAGGTTGGATGAGGCTTTGAGCAACCTGGGGTAGAGGGAGGTGTCCCTGCCCATGGCAGGGGGTTGGAACTGGATGGTCTCTAAGGTTCCTTCCAACTTAAACCATTCTGCTAGCTCAACCTGTAATTCTTAGATATTACTTGAACCATTCCTAGTCAGTCATCATCAGTCAAAAATATCAGCTTGCAAAACTAGGGCACTGTTGCAAAGGAGATAGACCAACAAACAACTTGAAAAGCACAAACTAAATTAGGATCCCTTCCTTTTCAGATTTCCTAAAGCACAGCTCAAGTTCAATGCTTCAAAATAAAAGTGATTCAAATCAGTGGACTCCCTAAAAGTTGAAAGTAAACTATTTAACCTCATGTAGTCTTGCAAAAGAATATTAATTGATTTAAGTTTTGCAGGAGAGAGCACTAATATATATTCTTATTATTTTTCAAGGATGCTGTCATCTTATTTACTACTTTATTTCCTTTCTTGTGCTGAGAAAAGGGGCAGGTAACTTAGGGTTTACTATAATTCATTGCAATGCTCTGCTATGATGGGAGCTTAGATCATAGATCTAGGATCATAGAATCATGGAATGGTTTAGGGTGGAAGGGACCTGCAAGATCATCCAGTTCCAACACCCCTGCCATAGGCAGGGACAACTCCCACTAGAACAGGTTGCTCAAGGCCTCATCCAACCTGGCCTTGAACACCTCCAGGGAGGGAGCAGCCACAGCCTCCTTGGGCAGTCTGTGCCAGTGTCTCACCACCCTCACTGCAAAGAATTTCTTTTCCACCTTCAGTCTAAACCTCCTCTCTTCCATTCCCCTTTATCCTATCACTACAAACCCTTGTAAAAAGCCCTTCCCCAGCTTTCCTGTAAGCCTCTCTCAAGTACTGCAAGGTTGCTCTAAGATCTCCCTAGATCTGAACAGCCCCAACTCTCTCAGCCTGTCCCCACAGGGAGGGTTCCCTGGATTTGTGATCATCTTCACAGCCTCCTCTGACCCTGCTCCAGCAGCTCGACGTCCTTGAGATGAGATATGGTGCAAGCACAACAGTTATCTGGTGTTTATTCCAGCAAAACTGCTTCCACAGCTGAATACCACTTTTCCATCTCAGTTTTGGAGACTTAACAGTGTGGGCACCAGAGCTTGAACAGCTTTTTGAGCAGATTTGAGCCCTGGGAGCTGAGGCAGCTCCAAATCAGCATCAGGGAGAGGTAGGCACTTCCAGCTTCCCTGAATTTCCAAGTCTCTAGGAAGTGACACTTACTTCACAGAGCAGACTGATCCCATCTCGTCTCTGTGAGCATCATCTCCTTCCAGCTCCTGCTGGCTTTCAGTTGTCACATTGAACCACTAATTTGAGAATGAAAGGTATGGGCTGACTCATGCCTCTGGAAAGATTACCAGCCCCCCCCTCCCCTGCCAGTAATTATGGGCTCTATATTGCAGGGAAAGCACCGGGAGAGCAAAACTCCTTCCATCAGCACCAGACATTTCTGTTCACCAGGGCAGAGTTCTGCTGGCAGGAGATATTCTGGGTGCAGGCTCTGTAAGAGCTACCTGTGCTACTTGCAGAGTATGGGAATCCATATTGCAGGGAAAGCACCAGGAGAGCAAAACTCCTTCCATCAGCAGCAGACATCTCTGTTCACCAGGGCAGAGTCCTGCTGGCAGGGGATATTCTGGGTGCAGGCTCTGTAAGAGCTACCTGTACTACCTGTAGAGTATGGGAATCAGGCACTTGGCTGGGCTCTTCTGGACTCTTCTCTTTCTGAACCTAAGTACCTCCTGCAATTTCTCATCACCTCAGTTTCCCTCGGGTGGAAGGGGTAGAATTCATTACCATTTGAAAAGCCGTGTGAGATCTTCAGATGGAAGTGGATGCATGGGTGCAGATCAAAGAGCCTTGCCAGCCAATACTGATAAAAAAGGAGAACACCACAGCTCAAGCCATAGCCTTAAGTACCCCATTAGTGTAATCTCAGTGAAAGTTATCTGCATGAGTGGAGGTTGTGAAGGACGCCCAAGGACATGGGGAAGCTCTGGAGGATCTGAAGAGGTTGTTCTTCAAAGTCTCCTCAGCTATCCTCTCACTTCAGTGGGAATGATCAGTGTTTACGAGCTGGCAGGACCGGTTTGCAGGCATACAACGGCGCTTGTAATTTGATTTAGCATCTGTTTAAACAAAGCATTAGCACAAAAAGATCCCTGATACAGAAGGAATGAATCAGAAGACCTTTTATCTGGAAGAAACCAGTTGAAAGGGAGAGTGGATGATGAAACCACTTTTTTTTTTTTTTTTTTTTTTTTTTTTTNGACTAATTTTTTTTTTTTTTTTTTTTTTTTTTTTTTTTGGAGGGAGCTGATAATTTCTGGAATGAGATAGCAGCTAATATGAAAAGGATCACCAACATGCCTGGGCTAAATGCACGTAGAAAACACAAATCTTCTCTTTTGCTCTTACACCAGCAGATATAGAAAGAAGTACTTGTTGGAAATGAATCAGTCTGTGATTCTAAAGAATCAGTAGATCATTCTGCTTCTCACAGAATCATCACAGAACTTCAGAGGTTGGAAGGGACCTCCAGAGATCATCCAAGGCAGCATCACCCAGGGTAGTTCACCCAGGGATGCATCCAGGTGGATTTGGAAAGTCTCCAGAGAAGGAGACTCCACAACCTCTCTGGGCAGCCTGCTCCAGGGCTCTGGTGCCCTCACTCTAAAGAAATTTCTCCTCATGTTGAGGTGCAACCTTCTCTGTTTCAGTTTGTAGTTGCTGTTCCTTGGCTTATTGCTGCTGAGCACTGCAAAGAACTTGCCCCCCTCCACTTGACACCCACCCCTCAGATATTTGTACACATTGATCAGATCTCCTTCTCTACTCCAGACTAAACAGCCCCAGGGCTCTCAATCTCTCTCCATAGGGGAGATGCTCAAGTCCCCCCAATCATCAGGGACTGGAATGAGCTGCCCAGGGAGGTGGTGGAGTCACCCAGCCTGGCTGTGTTTAAGAGTGGTTTGGATGTGGTTTCAGGTGAATCTTGTAGAGTAGAGTTCTAGGTTGGACTCGGTGATCCTGAGGGGCTTTGCCAATCTGGATGTTTCTGTGAGTCTGTGATCCTCCTGGCTCTCCTCTGGACTCATTCTCCATCACCCTTTTCCAGCCACGCAGCCTGTGAGTTTCTCCCTCACCAGGGAGAAGAGAGGAAGAAACAACCAGCTTAACAGAATCAAACCCTTTTTTAACCTGAGCCTTAGCAAACTCTTATTTTTATCTTTCCCAGAGCAAAGGACAAACCCTTTGCCCTGTGACACGAGCCATTGCTTAAAAGGAAACCAGAAGTGAGTGTGACTCTGCTCTTCTCAAGCCACAGCACCGCCCTGAAACCTTCAGGTATTCAAAGATTTGCATTCTGTCACTTTTATTTAAGACTGGAACAAAATTCCAACTGTCCAAAGTTGTGGATGCATTTTTGTCCACAGGTTGAACATGTGTGAAACAGCAAAGCAACTGAGTCATGTAGACACTAAGGCAAGAGTGTGACTTAGAATCATAGAATGGGCTGGGCTGGAAGGGACCTCTAAACGTCATCCAGTCTGCCCTCTCTGCAGTCAGCAGGGACATCCCCACCAGCCCAGGTCGCCCAGGGCCCTGTCAAGCCTCACCTTCAATGTCTCCAGGGAAGAGGCTTCAACCACCTCCCTGGGCAACCTGTTCCAGTGCTCCATCACCCTCATAGTAAAGAACTTGTTCCTAACATCCAACCTAAATCTGCTCTTCTCAAGCTTGAACCCATTCCCCTCGTGCTGTCACTGCAGACCTTTTGAAACAGTCCCTCTGCATCCTTCTTGTAGCCCCTTTCAGGTACCAGCAGGCTGCTATTAGGTCTCCCTGGAGCCTCCTCCTCTCCAGACTGAGCACCCTCAGCTCCCTCAACCTGTCCTCACAACAGAGCTGCTCTAACCCTCTGATCATTTTCATAGCCTCCTCTGGACCCACACCACCAGGTCCATGTCCTTCCTATAATGAGGGCTCCAGAACTGGACACAGTACTCCAGGTGAGGTCTCACCAGAGCAGAGCAAAGTGGCAGAATCCCCTCTGGATCTACTGACCACACTTCTTTTGATGCAGCCCAGGATATGATTTGCCTTCTGGGCTACAAGCTCACACTGTCTGCTCATGTGCAGCTTCTCGTCCAGCAGCACCCCGAAGTTCCTTTCCACTTAGCCTGCATGGGTACAGCAATCAGGATTTTCATCTCAGCTTTACCATGGAATACTTTGACTGGGTGAGCAAACACCACCTTATGCCTCTGTGATTCCATCATTCTGTTTCTGCATGCAGCAGGAGTGCCCTAATTAACTTTCTTTCTGTTATCCAGTCTGAATCTCCCCTCCTCAAGTTTAAATGTTGGTCTCCCAGGAGCACAGGATGTTAGGGGTTGGAAGGGACCTCCACAGATCATCAAGTTTATAGCTACCTGAAGGGATATTGTGGAGAGGCTGCTGTTGGACTCTTCTCACAGGTATTTGGAGACAGAACAACGGGGAATGGCCTCAAGCTGAGGCTGGGGAGGTTTAGATTGGACATTAGGAAAAAGATTTTTATGGAGAGAATGGTCAGGGACTGTAATGAGCTGCCCAGGGAGGTGGTGGAGTCACCCAGTCTGGCTGTATTTAAGAGTGGTTTGGATGTGGTGCTTAGGGCTATGGATTAAGGTGGCTATTGGAGAGTAGGGTTCTAGGTTGGACTTGGTGATCCTGAGGGGCTTTGCCAACTTGGATGCTTCTGTGAGTCTGAGTCCAACCACCCTGCCAGAACAAGACCATAGGGTCTAGCACAGATAGCACAGGAACACTTCCAGATGAGTCTTGAAAGTCTCCAGAGAAGGAGACTCCACAACCTCTCTGGGTAGCCTGCTCCAGTGCTCTGTGACCCATACAGTAAAGAAGTTCTTCCCCATGTTGAGGTGGAACTCCTGTGCTGTAGTTTCCATCCATTGCTCCTTGTCCTATCCCAGGGTGCTTGTATCAACCAAAGGTCCTGACCCCATCACTGGTCCCCAGGCTACCATTGGTAGGAGCTAGAACAACTCAACCACATCTTGGGTTAAGGACAGAGATTCTGTGCCCAGGTAAATAAGTTTTGTAACCAGGAGGGGGTAATTTTCATGTCCTTCAAAAACTGTTGGACTTGAATTCTAGCCATGCCACAGAGAGTTGTAAACAACCCTGCAAGAGGGGTGATAAAGAGACAGCAAAAGAGAAAAGTTGGAATATTTTGTGCTTTTCTGTTGCATATTCTGTGCTTTTCTGCTACACATTTTGTGCCCAGTGTGAGAGCTCAATTTGCAAACCCGCCAAGGTCAAGCCTGACATTCAGAATAGAGCTGGAGGTGTTTTTGTTGGGATCGATTCACGGCAGCAGAAGCTTTAGCAGCAGGGTGTAGCAGCAGAGGCAGGGGACTGCCTAGCAGCCAATGGAGTTCCTGGTAAGCCTCTTATCAGAGAGGGCAAGGATGATGATTAGAAGCCAAATACCTTGGCTTTGCTGAAGTGTTCTTGTAGAAGTGATTCTGCCCCTTTACTCTGCTCCCATCAGACCATATCTGGGGTACTGTGTGCAGTTCTGGAGCCCTCAGCACAGGAAGGACATGGAAGTGTTGGAACCAGTCCAGAGGCCACGAGGATGCTCAGAGGGCTGCAGCAGCTCTGCTATGAGGACAGACTGAGAGAGTTGTGGCTCTGCAGCCTGGAGAAGAGAAGGCTTCCAGGAGACCTTGGAGTGGCCTTCCAGTATCTGAAGGGGGCTCCAGGAAGGCTGAAGAGGGACTATTGACAAGGTCTTGTAATGACAGGAGAAGGGGCAATGGGTTTGAACTGGCAGAGGGGAGATTGAAACTGGATTTTAGGAGGAAGTTGTTTGCAGTGAGAGTGGTGAGGCACTGGCACAGGTTGCCCAAGCAGGTTGTGGCTGCTCCCTCCCTGGAGGTGTTCAAGGCCAGACTGGACGAGGCCCTGAGTGACCTGTACTAGTGGGAGGTGTCCCTGCCTATGGCAGGGGGTTGGAACTAGATGATCTTTGAGGTCCCTTCCAACCTTACCATTCTATGATTCTAAGTGTGAGAAAATAACTGCTGGAAGCAACAAGAGGTATAGAGGTTTGGGTGTTACCTGCCCTCTGCTATGGTTAAGAATTCACCCAGACTAAACTCAGCTGGCAGGAAGTTAAGGAATGAAGCTGTATTTATAGCTTGGCACAATTTACAAGCAAAATATATACAATATATGCAGATACATTAACAGCTATATACACTAGTAGGCAAGTAAAAAGTAATACAGAGATACAAAACCCCTCTCAGTAGCCAGACTGCCCAGGAGGAGCTCCCAACCACCCTTCCGCCTTTCTTCTCACCCTCTCCCTTACCTCAGAATCCCCCTTACTTGCAGGGTGAACTGGAAAGATCAGCCAGAGGTGTTAGAAGCAGAAGAATTAGTTGGGAATATGCAGGTTGAGGCAGAAGAGTTAATAGGATGACAGCCAGGCACAGAGCCAGGCACAGACTGACCTATCTTTGTCTGTGTCCTTGTCCTTATATGTCCCAGAAGAATGAATGGATGATATAGACATTACCATTATTTTCCTTCCACAGCCAATAATCTAATTTCTCTCATCAAAATATTCCAATTAGCTTCAAACCAGCACAGCAAAGAAAGAAATCACTTCTCTTCGAGAGTGAAGCTTTGCAAGAAACCTTCCAAGTCCTCCCTCACCTTCTGGCATGCAAATGAATGAAAAGATAGGAGTAAAAAAAGGTGAAGGCGCTGGAGGAAAACCTAGAATCCTTCTTCACTCTACCAGGATATTAGGATAAAACCTTTTGCTGCAAGAGTGGTCAGGGAGTAGAAGAGTCTGCCCAGGGAGGTGGTGGAGTCTCCATCCCTAGAGGTGTCCAAGGAATGGATAGTCATGGCACTTTGTGACATGGTTTGATGGCCATAGTGGGGTTGGGTTGATGACTGGACTGGATGATCTTGGAGTTCTTTTCCAATCAGAACAATTCAAGGATTCCAAGATTCGTTATTAGAGAATGAAAAGTTTTGACAAAATCCTGTGGGTACCACAGAGAATTCAACCTGAGCAGGAGAAAAGAAACCTTCTATAATGCTGCTAACTTTATGTCAGTTACAGGAGACTCACCAAAGACACTGAATAGTGCTTGTGAAAGTTTAAAAAATCCCTGTAAGAGAAAAATGGAGTAGAGAAATAGAGGAAGACTGAATCATAGACTCATAGAATGGTTTGGATTGGAAAGGACCTTCAAGATCATCCAGTTCCAACCTCCCTGCCACGGGCAGGGACACATCCCTACCAGGTTGCTCAAGGCCTCATCCAACCTGGCCTTGAACACCTCCAGGGAGGGAGCAGCCACAACCTCCTTGGGCAACCTGTGCCAGTGTCTCACCACCCTCACTGCAAAGAACTTCTTCCCTCATCTCCAGTCTAAATCTCCCCTCTGCCAGCTGAAGGCCATTGCCCCTCATCCTATTACTACAAGCCCTTCTAAAAGGTCTCTCCCCAGATTTCTTGAAGATATGGGAAGGCCATTCTAAGGTCTCCACTCTCAGCCTGGAGAAGAGAAGGCTTCCAGGAGACCTTGGAGTGGCCTTCCAGTATCTGAAGGGGGTTACAGGAAGTCTGGGGAGGAACTATTGACAAGGTCTTGCAATGATAGGACAAGGAGTAATGGATTTAAAGTGGCAGAGGGAAGATTGAAACTGGATGTTAGGAGGAAGTTCTTTGCAGTGAGAGTGGTGAGACACTGGCACAGGTTGCCCAGGGAGGTTGTGGCTGCTCCCTCCCTGGAGGTGTTCAAGGTCAGGTTGGATGAGACCTTTAGTGACCTGTACTAGTGGGAGGTCTCCCTGCCTCAGTTGGGGGATTGGAACTGGATGAGCTTTGAGGTCCCTTCCAACCTAAACCATTCCATGATTTTTACCATTCTATGATACTAGAAAGACACAACTTTAACCATGTTAAACAAAATTCTCAGAAATAAAGGCATCCACATGAAAGTTTCCTGGGCTTCTGTTCAGCTAAAGGCTGCAAACCCCTGGGACTGACAAATACCTGCTCCAAACCAGAAAATCTGACTTAAAAATACATAGACACAGAGGAAGAAATGAACTTTGCTCAAGTAGATTCTTTCAGACCTTTTGAGTGACCTGTTCTAGTGAGAGATGTCCCTGCCTGGAGTGGGGGGCTGGAACTAGATGATCTTTGAGGTCCTTTCCAACCTAAACCATTCTATGATTCCCTGAATCCTTCTCTTCTGCAGGGTGAACAGTCCCATCTCCCTCAGCCTGTCCCCATAGGGTAGGCTCTCCAGCCCTCTGATCATCTTTGTGGCCAGCTCTGGACCCGCTCCAGTAGTTCCATGTCCTTCTTGTGCTGGGGGCCTCCAGAATTTGGCCTGGTGTCCAAAAACATAACTGTCAAACAACTAAAAATACGACACAAGTGAGAAAAGGAGACATGGAAATAAACCCCCCCTCCTCCCCAGGGGACTTGGCCCCAGAAGCTTAGGCATAAATTCTGCCTTCCCAGCGGCTTGCTGTGACCACACACGCGCTGTCCACAGAAAGTTCATTCCCAGGTCCTGCCCGAGGTCACTTCCTTGTGATTGCACAAGAGGCAGAAATATTTCACTTTCTGGTATTCTCCCCTTGGCAAGCAGCTTTCTTCACAGCAGCTTTCAAAAGCTCACCCGGTAAGGAATGTACATAGCAGATGCCTTTGGAGAGCACTGAGTTCCATGCCCTTCGTGCACCATTCTCTAGGCTTCTGTGTTGCATTCATTCTAGGAGAAAGAGGAAGAAGTGGAATAGAAAAGACTTCTTTTTTTTGTTTCCATCTGGCTATCTAAACATCTTCAAATGCCACTGCCTGCAATGTGTGTACAAATCTAGATGCATCAAGTCAGACACTGCATGTGGAAGCCAATGACTCTCAGTGCTCTTTCACATCTTTATCAGTCATCTGGATGAGGGGAGTGAGTTCACCCCCAGAAAGCTTGCAGATGACACTGCATTGGGTGGGAGTGTTGATCTGCTGGAGGGTAGGAAGGCTCTGCAAAAAGATCTGACCAGGCTGGATTGATGAGCTGAGGTCAGTCATATCAGGTTTAAAAAAGCCGAAGGCTGAGTCCTGCACCTGGGTCACAACAACCCAATGAGTGCTCCAGGCTTGGGGCAGAGTGGCTGGAAACTGCCCAGCAGGAAAAGACCTGGGGATGTTGGTTGAAAGCAGCTGAAGATGAGGCAGCAGTGTGTTCAGGTGGGCAAGGAGCTCACCAACATCTTGGACTACATCACCAGGAGTGTGGCCATCAGGAGCAGGGAAGTGATTGTGCCCCTGTACTGGGCACGGGTGAGGCCACACCTCAAATCCTGAGTTCTCTTTTGGGCTCCTCATTCTAAGACAGACATTGAGGTGCTGGAGTGTGTCCAGAGAAGGGTAACCAAGCTGGGGAAGGGTCTGGGTAACAGGCTGGGGAGGAGCAGCTGAGGCAACTGGGCGTGGTTAGTGTGGAGATAAAGAGGCTGAGGGGGAGACCTCATTGCTCTGTGCAGCTCCCTGAGAGGAGGTTGCTGTGAGTTAGGGGTTGAGCTCTGCTCCCTGGTATCAGGAAATAGGAGGAGAGGAAATAGCCTGAAATTGTGCCAGGGGAGGGTTAGGTTGGAGATGGGGAACAATTTGTTTGCTGCAAGAGTGATCAAGGATTGGAAGAGGCTACCCAGGGAGGTGGAGGAGTCCCCATCCCTGGAGGTGTTCAAGAAAGCACTTGGGAACGTGGTTTAGTGTCCATGGTGGTGTTGGGTTGATGGTTGGACTGGATGATTTTAGAAGTCTTTTCCAACCCAAACAATTTTATGACTCAATGATCTTATTTGCATGAAGTCTGCAGATGGAAGAGAATCTCAGTGCTCAGGTTAAATTTTAGCTCCTTCAGTTGCCAAGATCACCTAGTTTGAGTTAAAGGCAAATTGTTGCAGAGGTTTCTCAAATGCTCTCT
>VWZE01005328.1:29310-51136 GCA_013396675.1 Eubucco bourcierii
TCTTGAGTCCTCTTGTTTTTTTTTTTTTTTTTTTTTTTTTTTTTTTTAGCTTTAAACCACATAACCTGTCACTAATAGAGGGGAAAAAAATGTAGCAAGGAAAATTGTTCTCTCAGAACCTCTCTTTTAGGCTCAAAAAGACCATGTCATTCCCTTAAATTAGACTACAACGTCAGGTCAACATAAACAAAAAGACAGCAAGGGTTGAAGCAGCCTCTATGCTTCCTCCACTTGTCCTTCCCAATCTGTTTCTCTAACTATCTCTGATGGCTTTAGTGTGATCATTCTGTTTTGATGACCTGCTTTTAGCTGTACCTTGCCTCTATCTCCCTCAGACACAGCCACTTCCCTGTGCTGCAAAGACCTGCAGCTCTCTTTCTGGAGAGTCAATTTACTGCCATTACAGTAAACACATCAATCTTCCAGGATTAAACCCTGCAGCTACATTGTCAGAGGTTTGGAAATTCTGTTATTGATGCATCCAGAGGGCGGATCAAGATTTCCTTGATAATTTTCTCCCCCCCTGCCATTCTTGAGTTCAAAGCTCCTGGTTGTGCTTCGGAAGCTGCCAGGTGGGTTGAAGTTGACTAAAAGCAGCTCTAAAGCTCTGAGGTGCCAGAATTTTTGCAGCTTTGCTAGGATGAGGGCATGGAAGGGCATCAGTAACAACTGTTACCAACTCTTCTTCTATAGGAAAGATCGAGAAGTGTGAGCATCATCCCACCTGGAGTCCTGTGTGCAGTTCTGGAGCCCCCAACACAAGAAGGACATGGAACTATTGGAGACAGTCCAGAAGTGGCCAGAAAGATGCTCAGAGGACTGCAGCAGCTCTGCTATGAGGACAGACTGAGAGAGTTGGGACTCTGCAGCCTGGACAAGAGAAGACTTTGAGGAGACCTTGGAGTGGCCTTCCAGTATCTGAAGGGGGCTACAGGAAGGCTGGGGAGGGACTATTGACAAGGATTTGTAATGACAGGTCAGGGAGTAATCAGTTTAAAGTGGAAGAGGGGAGATTGAAACTGGATGTTAACAAGAAGTTGTTTGCAGTGAGGGTGGTGAGACACTGGCACAGGTTGCCCAAGGAGGTTGTGGCTGCTCCCTCCCTGGATATGTCCAAGCCCAGGTTGGAGGAGGACTTGAGAGACCTGTTCTAGTGGGAGGTGTCCCTGCCGATGGCAGGGGATTAGAACTGGATGATCTTTGAGGTCCCTTCCAACCTAAACCATTCCATGATTCTATGATCTTCTCCATCCATCTGGGAAATCTGCCTTATTCAGATCTGGACATGCTGGAGAGATGGGCAAACAGCAACCTAGGGAACTTCAACAAGAATAATGTAGAGTCCTGCACCTGGGGAGGGACAACCCCAGGCACCAGCACAGGTTAGAGGGTGACCTGCTGGAAACCAAATCCCTGGAGAAGCAGCTGGGAATCCTGGTGGACAGTAAGTTATCAACAGGACAGCAATGTGACCTTGTGGACTACAAGGGCAATGGCATCCCGGGGTGCTTTAAAAGTGTGGTCAGCAGGTCAAGGGAGGTTCCTGCTCCTTTACTCTGCCCTGATGGGCAGGGAGAGAGTCCAACAGAGCCTATGAATATGCTGAAAGGAATGGAACCTCTGTGTGGTGAGGAAAGGCTGAGAGTCCTGGGCCTGCTTAGCCTGGAGAAGAGAAGGCTGAGAGAGGATCTGAGCAATGATTACAGATATCTGCAGGGTGGATGTCAAGAAGAAGGGGCCAGGCTCTTTTCAATGGTACCCTGTGATAGGAAGAGGGGCAATGAACATGAACTGGAACCCAGGAAATCTATTTGCATTGTAATGTTTTGGGAGGCATAGGGTTTGATGAGATGTGCCTGAGAAAAAATGCTTCAGGCCATATTAACCACTTGAACCACTCCCTCTGCCTGAAACCAGGAATAGGAGGTTACGTGTGGAGAGGATCAGAACTGCTAGTCACATCAGAGAAAAGTAGAGCAAGATGGGATGATAACAGCTAAAAGAGAGTTGAAAAGTAGGCTTAGTTTGACAGGAATGCTGAAAATAAGGGTAGAAGCAGGAAGAAGAGGGCAGTGTAAGCCTTGCAGGCAGAAAGACATGGGCAAGAGCCCTCAGAGTATGCTCAGCTTTTAAGCATCAGTTGAGGTTAGGATCCTTTTTTGCTCCTGCACAGGATCACAGGCTCACAGGATGTCAGGGGTTGGAAGGGACCCAAAGAAACCATCCAGTCCAACCCCCTTGCCAGAGCAGGACCAGACAATCTAGCTCAGGTCACACAGGAACACATCCAGACAGGTCTTCAAAGACTCCAGAGACTCTACAACCTCTCTGGGCAGCCTGTGCCAGTGCTCTGGGGCCCTTCCAGCAAAGAAGTTCCCCCTTGTGTTGAGCTGGAACGTCCTGTGCTGCAGCTTCCATTCATTGCTCCTTGTCCTATTCCAGGGAGCAAGTGAGCAGAGCCTGTCCCCTCTCTCCTGACCCCTACCCACCTATTACTCTTTAGGGCACAGGTAGTGACAAAGATCACTTGGGGTGCAGAGGCATCTCAGGTACAGAGCAGCTGACTGAGGACCACGGTGATCCCACAGGGGCAAGGCAAAACACCAAGGGCTAGACCGGAGGAGCACAAAGATGACAGTGTTTTGTCCCTCAGCTCTCCACCATATCAGCAGAAGATGACAATGTTTTGTCCCTCAGCTCTCCACCATATCAGCACACCATCACAGTGTTTCATCCCTCAGCTCTCCACCATCCCAGCCTCCACAAACAAGGCATGTGGCAGTCAGCCAAGATCTCTTGTTTCCTCCTGATTGCTTTAAAAAGAGCTTTTCCTGTGGAAAGAAGTAACAGAAACATCAGTAAAGTTCCATTAAAGATACACTAGCTCCTGAATCTAGGGAGTAAGGGAGATAAGGTGACCTTGCTTGAGAGGAGTGTGGCATCTGCCTGGGCAAAGAAACAACAGGAGAGACTATTCAGGCTTTGCCAAACCCCCAGATATTTATGGCTACAATGAGCCTCTCAAGTTCTTCTTCTTATCCCAATTGCCCATATGAAGATGAGCATCTAGATTTAGTGACAAACAGCACTGCAAAACAGGACTAAAACGAAGTTCAGTGAAGTGCTGTGGTCAGTTCAACCCAGTATTTGCTGCTCCCTTGACAGCCTAATCTGGAACTGCTTGACAGAGTCCAGCACAGAGCCACAAAGATGATGTAGGGAATGGAACATCTCTGTTCTGAGGAGAGCCTGAGGGAGCTGGGGCTGTGCTGCTGGGAGAAGAGGAGACTGAGAGGTGACCTCAGCAATAGTTATGTGCAGGGTGAGTGGTAGGAGGCTGGAGCCAGGCTCTGCTGGGTAATGCCCAATGGCAGGACAAGGGGCACTGGGTGGAAGTTGAGGCATAGGAAGCTCCATGGAAACATGAGGAGGAATTTTTTCCCTGTGAGGGTGCCAGAACCCTGGAAGAGGCTGCCCAGAGGGGTTGTGGAGTCAAAACCCACCTGGATGCGTTCCTGTGTGATCTGCTGTAGGAGAGCCTACTCTGGCAGGGAGGTTGAACCAGATGAGTTTTCGAGGTCACTTCCAGCCCCTGACATTCTGTTATTCTATGATAATCCCAGGGGGGTGTGGATATTTCAGCTCTTTCCATGCTGTTAAAAAAAACCAAGGGCAAGGAACAAGTTGGAGCGCTGGCCCTGCTGCTCACCCTCCATGTGTAATTGCCATCATGCTTCCAGGCTGCTTTGACTTCTGCTTGGGAAGTGGTGCCTAAGCCTGGCTGCAGGGATAGCCCACGCAGGAATCAATTCTGATAGGCAGTATAGACACCACGGCACCAACAGTTCTTCCCTCCAGCCTCGAGAGCCTTCCAACACCATCCTGCTTTTGCATCTCCAAAATATACCTCCCTAGAGCAAGGAAGGTATGAAAGCATCATGCAGTTGGTGTGTGATTCTGATGAGACCCCAGTAGAACACCCTTTGGGGTTTTGCACCAGTAAGAAAATAAAAACATCACAGCAAACAGTTCTATTTCAGGCACTCAAAGCTACCTTTCAAGGTTCATAGGAGGCCAAATCCTCTGCAGCATAAATGTGTCTAGGCTGGGCCACCTGCTTTGAGAGGCAGGAAGTTATTCCTGTCTCGTTGAGCAACAGGGATGTAGCATAGAATCATAGAAACACAGAATGGGGTTGGGAGGGACCTTAAAGATCATCCAGGTCCAACTCCTCTGCCACAGACAGGGACACTTCCACCAAGCCCAGGCTGACCAAAGCTTCATCCAACCTGGCCTTGAACACCTCCAAGGAAGGAGCATTCACAGCCTCCCTGGGCAACCTGTGCCAGTGCCTCCTCACCCTCACTGTAAAGAATTTCTTCCTCATCTCCAGACTCAATCTGCTCTCTTCCAGCCCAAAGCCATTGCCTCTCATGCTATCAGTACAACCCCTTGTAAAAAGCCCCTCCCCAGGTTTCTTGTAGGCCCTCTTTAGGTATGGGAAGGCTACTCTAAGGTCTCCCTGGAGCCTTCTCCAGGCTCCAACTCTCTCAGCCTGTCCCCATGGGGGAGGTTCTCCAGCCCTCTGATCCTCTTTGTGCACTCCTCTGGATATGCTCCAACAATTCCAAGTCCTTCTTTTGTTGGGGGCACCAGGTGGGGTCCCAGCAGAGCAGAGGGCAGAATCCCCTCCTTGTCCTGCTGCTCTCTCTGCCTTGGATCCAGCCAGCACACAGCTGCCTGCTGGGCTGCCAGGGACCACTGCCAGCTCATGGTGAGTTTGCCATCAACAGACATCCCCAAGTCTTTCCCCCTGAAACTGGTCTCATGCCACTCCTCACCCACCTAAATACACCAAGAGCATAAATAGAGACCAAATAGCATTTTGTGCCTGGAAAAAAACCTGCAATCCTGAGCTCTGAGCAACTGCTAAAGCTGAAACTGCAAGTTTAGCAACCAAGTTTGGGACCCATCCAGCCTAAGCAGGCGATTAGTGTCATTGCTGCCTGCTGTGGTATTCACTCTTGCCTTCATGTTGGGTTGAATCATGCCTAATAGAACAGAGATATGATTTGTCTTGACAGGTAATAAAATGAAGAAGTGACTGAGGATGTCTACTCCCATCAGGTATTTCGTAAAGGGTGACTAAGGACACAACACAAAGGTCTGATCACTCACTCCTTTTCGTCTTCCCTCATCAAAGAGTTTCCATCCCTTGTGCTCCATCAAAACAACTTTAGTACCAAGTTATTCCATAGCAACCACTTCCCTCTTCTTCCTAAACAATCAGCCAGTCCCTGAGGAACCCCCACAGCTTTTGTTGTCACAGATTGATTGTGCTGAAGAAAGGTGGCAACTCTGTTTTCTAAATACCACTCATCAGATCTGTGGACATGGCATTGAGGTTTCAGAGATACTGCCAGGATCTGCTGACTGCTGGAGCTCTCAGTTTTGCCTATTTCTCTTCCCTCCTCTAGTCAGTAGTTTCTTACAGTTTGCAAGCCAGCAGAATCTAGAGATTTGAGCATTTAAAAGTCTGAGTCTGTGAAGGGGAGGAAGAGTAGGTTGCTGAGTTCATGTCTTCTGGCTGGGACATAAGTTAATGAACCCTTTGCCACCACACAGAGACAATGAGAAAGAATTGCCCTGAAAACTCATTTCCTCAAAGCAGCTTTAAAAGGTATCCAGCCAGAAAGGCAGAGACAGGAAAGGTGAGTGGGCTGCACTGGAAAGTTGTGAATTTCCTATCTGGAGGACAACCAGAATGTATTCACCTTTTGAAAGAGGCCTTTTGAGGACTTCTGCTTCATATGACACATTTAAGGTATGCGAGTGTCCAAAGCAGCACTGTCCATAGTGACTTCCTTCAGCATGGTTACCTGATCTTGCAGCTGCAGCAGTCACTTGAGTTGGTCATGATCACAGAATCATGCAATCATAGACTCACAGAACCACAGAATCATCAAATCACAGAATCATAGAATAGTTTGGGTTGAAAAAGCCCTCTAAGATCATTCAGTCCAGGCATCAACCCAACACCACCATGGACACTAAACCACGTCCCAAAGTGTCATGGCCATAGGTTTCTTGAACACCTGCAGGGATGGGGACTCTACCACCTTCCTGCGCAGCCCGTGCCAATCCCTGACCACTCTTACACCAAAGCCATTTTTCCTCCCCTAGCACAATTTCAGACCATTTCCTCTCCTTCTATCACCTGATATTAGGGAGCAGAACCCAACCTTCACCTCGCTACAGCCTCCTCTCAGGGAGCTGTAGAGAGCAATGAGGTCTCCCTTCAGCCTCCTCTTCTCCAGGCTAAGCACCTGCAATTTTCTCAGCTGCTCCTCCCCAGCCCTGTTCTTCAGACTCTTCCCCAGCTTTGTTGCCCTTCTCTGGGCATGCTCAAGCACCTCAGTGTCCTTCCTGGAGTGAGTGCTCTCATCATGATTGAAGAAAACCTGATGTTGAATGTTGTCAGCAGTGAACACTGCATAAGGGACCCTCCCCTTCCAAACCTGTTGTCAATTCATAAAATCATGGAATTGTGTTAGTTAGAAAAGTTCTCTAAGATCTATGAAGAGAGGATGAGGGAGATGGGGGTGTGCAGCCTGGAGAAGAGGAGGCTCAGAACTGACCTCATTGCTTTCTACAACTATCTGAAAGGAGATTGTGGTAGCCAGGTGGGGTTGGTCACTTTTAACAGGCAACCAGCAACAGAACAAGGGGACACAGCATCAAGTTGTGCCAGGGCAGGTTCAGGCTGGATGTTAGGGAGAAGATCTTCCCAGCAAGAGTGATTGGCATTGGAATGGGCTGCCCAGGGAGGTGGTGGAGTCACCATCCCTGGAGGTGTTGAAGAAAAACTTGGATGGAGCACTTAGTGCCATGGTCTGGTTGATTGGCTAGGGCTGGGTGCTAGGTTGGACTGCATGAGCTTGGAGGTCTCTTCCAACCTGGTTGATTCTATGGTTCTATGATCATCGAGTTCAACCATCAGCCTAAGACCACCGTGACCATTAAACCATGTCCTGAACGTCCATGTCCTCAGTATGACAGAATATTTCCACCCTTATCTTCCAAGCTGAGGGAGAGTAGGTTTAGGCTGGATCTTAAGTTGCTGCCAAAGTGGTGAGACTCTGGAACAGTTTTCCCAGAGTGGCTGTGGATGCTCCTTCCCTGGAGGTGTTGAAGGTCAGGTTGGATGAGACCTTGAGCAACCAAGTTTAGTTGAGATGTATCAACCTGTCCATGGCAGGGGGGTTGAAGTAGATGATGACCTAAGATAGATTATATGGTCCTGCTCTGGCACGGGGGGTGGGACTGGATGATCTCTTTGGGTCCCTTCCAACCCCTGACACCTGTGATCCTACAATCCCTGAGCTCACTTCCAACCTGAGCTGTTCTCTGATCCCACGATTCTCTTATCAGCTGACAGCAGAGGAGGACTTCCAGATTCCAGGTTTAGATTTCTCCATGCTTTTGTAACTTAGCCTTAAGCTCTGCTCTGCTCTGAAGGCATTCAACCATCTGGTGCTAGTGCAGCTAAAAAGCTTAGTCATGGTCTGGATTAAGGACTGTCAGCTACAGTTCCTGCTGACCTGCTGAGCATGCTTTGTGCCAGCAGCTCATACCCACAGAGGCATCACAGAACATCAGGGACTCTTCCAAACAGACCAAGGAAACTAAACACAGCACTGAGGGCAGAATTCCTTCCCTAGTCAGGAAAGAGCAAACAAACCAGATCTGACAAGAGTGTGCTCCAGTATTTACTACACTGCTGAAGGTGCTGAGCTTGCTGATGGCATGGGAAACATTTGTAATGGAACAAAACACAACCAAATCAAACAGATTTCTTTCCCTCTCTCTCTCTCCCCCAGAAACCTGAATTCACCAGTACATTAAAAAAAAAAAAAAAAAAAAAAAAGAAGATTTTAAAAAGCCCTGAGNAAAAAAAAAAAAAAAAAAAAAAGGTGTATAATCAAGACTGTGCTAATTAGAAAGAAATGTTTAATATTAGTACAGTTTTCTGTCTACTGCCAGCATCTCAATTATGTACAGTCTCTTCTGTGCCTGCAGCCATGGGCATGTCAATACCCCTCACTGAAGGAAAAAACAAATTCATACCTTATTAAATTCGCAACTGTAGCTGCACCCATTTCACACCTGATTTTCTCCACCTCCAGGCAGATTTCACTGAGGCATTTTCGAGTCAGAGGCACTGTGTCAGAGTTTCTTTCACCATTTAGACTGTGTCAAAGTTTCTTTCACCATGTAGACTATGTCAGAGTTTCTTTCATCATTTCACCATTTAGCATCTTGTTGTTTGTTTTTCCTTCTCCTTTAAAAAAACTGCATTTGGGTGGTCGATGGAGGATCACCATGTCATGAACAATCATCTTTTTCTCTCTTCCATTTAGAGTTAAAATAATAAGGACACAGAATATGATATAAAGCTCAGTTTTCATAGTCTGTTCTTTCCTATAATAAAATGTAGGTGTTGTCATTCATAGATTCATAGACTCATAGATTCATAGATTCATAGACTCACTCACAGAATCATAGAATCATAGATTCATAGCATGGTTTGGGTTAGAAGGGGTTTTAAAGATCATCTAGTTCCAGCTCCTTGTCATCTTATTTACTGCATCAATTCCTTTCTTGTCCTGGAAAAAAAGGACTGATAACCCAAACTTTATGATATTTCATGGTATGTTTTAATTGCAGAGATCTGTTATGATGGCAGACAAGATTCATAGTCATAGATTCACAGAATCACAGATTCATAGATTCGTAGATTCATAGATTCACAGATCCATACATTTATAGATTCACAGGTTCATAGATTCACAGTCATAGATTCACAGTCACAGATTCACAGATTCATAGATTCACAGATTCATAGATTCACAGTCACAGATTCACAGATTCATAGATTCACAGATTCATAGATTCACAGTCACAGATACCCAGATTCACACATTCCCAGATTCACANCCAGACCTATAGATTCACAGTCATAGATACATAGATTCACAGTCACAGATACCCAGATTCACACATTCCCAGATTCACAGTCATAGATTCACAGATTCCCAGATTTATAGATTCAAATTCATAGATTCACAGTCATAGATTCACAGATTCATAGATTCCCAGACCTATAGATTCACAGTCATAGATACATAGATTCACAGTCATAGATTCACAGATTCATAGATTCACAGTCATAGATACATAGATTCACAGTCATAGATTCAGATTCATAGATTCACAGTCACAGATACCCAGATTCACACATTCCCAGATTTATAGATTCACAGTCATAGATACATAGATTCACCCAGTCATAGATTCACAGATTCATAGATTCACAGATTCATAGATTCAGTCATAGATTCAGTCACAGATTCAGTCACAGATTCATAGATTTATAGATTCACAGCTTCATAGATTCAGTCATAGATTCACACAGTCATAGATTCACAGATTCACAGATTCAGATTCAGATTCATAGATTAACACTCAGATTCATAGATTCACAGTCATAGGTCCATAGATTCCCACAGTCATAGATTCCGAGATTCATAGATTCCCAGATTCAGATTCCCAGATTCATAGATTCACAGATTTATAGATTCACACAGTCATAGATTCTCAGATTTATAGATTCACAGATTCATAGATTCAGATAGTTCCATAGATTCACAGTCGTAGATTCACACAGTCATAGATTCACAGATTCATAGATTCACAGTCACAGATTCCAAGATTCATAGTTTCCCAGATATACAGACCCACACAGTCATAGATTCACAGATTCATAGATTCCCAGATTTATAGATTCACAGATTCATAGATTCACAGTCACAGATTCCCAGATTCATAGATTCCCAGATATATAGATTCACACAGATTCATAGATTCCCAGATTCACAGATTCTTAGATTCCCAGATTCCCAGATTTATAGATTCCCAGATTTATAGATTCACACTGTCATAGATTCACAGATTCATAGATGCCCAGATTTATAGATTCACAGATTCATAGATTCACATAGATCCATAGATTCACAGTCATAGATTCCCAGATTCATAGATTCCCAGATTTATAAAGTCACACAGTCAGATTCCCAGATTCATAGATTCCCAGATTTATAGATTCACGGATTCATAGATTAACAGTCATAGACCCATAGATTCACAGTCATAGATTCCCAGATTCATAGATTCCCAGATTTATAAAGTCACACAGTCAGATTCCCAGATTCATAGATTCCCAGATTTATAGATTCACGGATTCATAGATTAACAGTCATAGACCCATAGATTCACAGTCATAGATTCCCAGATTCATAGATTCACCGATTCATAAGATTCCCAGATTAGCAGATTTATGAATTCCCAGATTCATAGATTCACAGTCACAGATACCCAGATTCACACATTCCCAGATTTATAGATTCACAGATTCATAGATTCACAATCACAGATACCCAGATTCACACATTCCCAGATTTATAGATTCCCAGATTCATAGATTCACAATCACAAATACCCAGATTCACACATTCCCAGATTTATAGATTCCCAGATTCATAGATTCACAATCACAAATACCCAGATTCACACATTCCCAGATTTATAGATTCCCAGATTCATAGATTCACAATCACAAATACCCAGATTCACACATTCCCAGATTTATAGATTCCCAGATTCATAGATTCACAATCACAAATACCCAGATTCACACATTCCCAGATTTATAGATTCCCAGATTCATAGATTCACAATCACAAATACCCAGATTCACACATTCCCAGATTTATAGATTCCCAGATTCATAGATTCACAATCACAAATACCCAGATTCACACATTCCCAGATTTATAGATTCCCAGATTCATAGATTCACAATCACAAATACCCAGATTCACACATTCCCAGATTTATAGATTCACAGATTCATAGATTCACAGTCACAGATCAACAGATTCACAGGTTCATAGAATAGTTTTAGGTTGGAAGAGACCTTAAAACTCATCCAGTTCCAAGGCCCCTGCCCATCTTCCACTAGCCCAGGTTGCTCAATGCCTCATCCAACTTGTCCTTGAACATCTCCAAAGAGGTCATATCCACAGCCTCACAGCTTCCCACAACCTCACCTAGTATCTTGTCATGTGCATGTAAAAGTGAAAGTAAGCAGCTTGTCTTTTTCATCACTTCCCTTTTGACTGTATTCTGCAGTTAGACAAATCCACCCAACTGACTTAAACTTCCTACTGTTTCTGTACACGATAGGAAAAAAGACAGAAAGTGCCAAGAGATGGGTCCTGCACTTGAGCCATGAGAACCTCATGAAACACTTGGGTCAGAGTGGCTGAAAAGTTGTCCAGCAGAAAAAGCCCTGGGGAGTGCTGGTTGGCAGCCAGCTGAAGGTGAGCCAGCAGCGTGCCCAGGGGGGCCACAGAGTGAACAGCATCCTGGGCTGAATCAGGAATAGCACAACCAGAGCTGGGATGTGATTGTGCCCCTGTGCTGGGCACTGGTGAGGCTGCATCTCAAATCCTGGGTTCAGTTTTGGGATCCTCACTCCAAGGAGGACATTGGGGGCTGGAGTGTGTCCAGAGAAGGGCAACCAAGCTGCAGAAGGGTCTGGAGAACAGGACTGGGAGGAGCAGCTGAGGGAACTGGAGGTGTTTAGTGTGGAGAAGGGGAGCCTGAGGGGAGACCTCATTGCTCTCTACAACCACCTAAAGGAGGTTGGAGTGAGGTGAGGTTGATCTCTTTTCCCTAGGATCAGGTAATAGGAGGAGACGAAATAGCCTGAAATTGTGCCAGGGGAGGGTTAGGTTAAAGGTGAGGGGAAAAGTCTTTGCTGTAAGCTTGGTCACGGACTGGCACAGGCTGTCAAGGGAGGTGGTGGAGTCCCCATCCCTGCAGGTGTTCAAGAAAGATGTGGCCATAGCACCTGGGGTCATGGTTTAATGACCATGGTGGTGTTGGGTTGATGGTTGGACTGGATGATCTTAGAGGTCTTTTCCAACCTGAACAACTCTATGATAGCTTCAGTAGCCTCTTTACACTTTACATCAGCATCTTATTTTTGGTTGCTCATCAATGTTCTCATACTTCCTTTTCCTTTTCCTGAGACGTCACTATATGGCAACTGTCTGAAGGGAACAAATTGCCTACAGATCCTGAGCAAACCCAGCAAGTGCAAGAATAGTTCAGCTCTCTGTTTCCCCCATTGTTTTTAAGACTGCATACTGGTCTCTTCTTATTTCTCTGTGTCTTATGCCCAAGCATTTTAAAGCTTAAACCAGAAGGACATTGCCTGAGCTAGTAGGAGGGGATGGAGGAAATCCGATACTGGAGGAACAATTACAGGAAGCTGACACAGCCATTAAGATATTTAGAAGAACCAACTGAGAAGAAAGTGGTTTTGGTGTGGTGCCAAGTCAGAGGAGGAAATGGCTTGTACACAGGGATGGGTTTCAAAAAATAGACAGAACAAAAAAAGCACAGAAATGGCTGTGGTAGCACTGAGCTGAAAACAACCTTTGCCAGTTTGAGGCAGTCTACTGCCTGTTCACCTGCTGCAAACGAGGCAGGCAGAGGTCACATCTTTACAGAGAGGGATTCCCTAAAAACTGGGGATATTCCCAGCAGGAAAAGTGTTGTCAAGCCCTTGTACTCATCTTCATGTGGTCTGGCTATGAAAATGAATGCGACTCAACTGTATTGTCTCAGGATTCTGTCCAAGTGGCCTATTAGGAGCTTTTAGCGCCTTGGCATCCTTTCATGCTGCTTGGAAATCTCACCCTTAAGTCGCTCTGGGCTAAGAAATGGAAGGGCACAGGTGGCTGGATTCCTCACCTCCAAAAGCTTTCTAAAGCTACAGTTCTTTTCCTCAGTCTCACACATTCTGCTGAGTTAAAAGGCCTTGAACTTCCACGCTCTCAGTAGAGACCTTTGTTTTAAAAGAGAAAATATTCATGTTCATGAGGCATATTCTCATCCTCCTGCTGATGCTGATGCTGATGCTGCTAAGAAGGTTCATGCTGCTCCATCAGAGGTCTCCCTGCCTATGGTAAGGGCTTGGTACTAGATGATCTTTGAGGTCCTTTCCAACCTAAACCATTCTATAATTCTATATTCTGCTACCTCAGGGTTTGCTCTGCACTTGCTCTATCTCTACAAAGTAGTTGAGCGTACTCAGTGAAAGGCTGAGAGGTTGGACACAAGCTTACAGATGGACATCACGAAGCCCAAGCCCCTGGTACCCTGGAAAGTAGACAGAAACTACTCTATAAGAATTGAAAATTCTTTCTCTCAGGGAGGAGAAACATAGATACTTAGATTCATAGAATGGTTTAGCTTGGAAGGGATCTTAAAGATCATCCAGTTCCAGCCCCTCTGCCATGGGCAGGGACACCTCCCACCAGCCCAGGTTGCTCAAGGTCTCATCCAACCTGGCCTTGAACACCTCCAGGGAGGGAGCATCCACAACCTCTCTGGACAACATGTGCCAGTGTCTCACCACATTCACTGCAAAGAATTTATATCTAATCTCCAGTCTAAATCTGCCTTTCTCAAGCTACAACCCATTCCCCCTCCTCATACCACTACAAACCCTTGTAAAATGTTGTTACAAAAGGTGTGAGGTTGAGAACTGCACCTGGAAGGCAATAGGAGAAATGAAAGAGAATGGCTATGGCTGAACAAGGAGGGGATGCAGGAACAAAAGCGCTTGGTTGGTTATTAACATGAAATTAAAAATATAAATACTTGTCTGGGAAATAGGTGGGATAAGAGAGAGAGAGAGAGAGAAACTTCATCAGAGAGCTGGGGCATGGGAGGGCCACTGGGATGTCCTGATCCAGAAAGCTGAGATGAGAAGGAGGAAAGTAGGAAAGTGGAAGACATTCTGGGCAGTGAGATGAAGCCCAGCAAGTAGTAAAGTGGAAGAGATTGTGGGCAGTGAGATGAAGACCAGCAAGTAGTAAAGTAGAAGAGATTGTGGGCAGTGAGATGAAGACCAGCAAATAGTAAAGTAGAAGAGATTGTGGGCAGTGAGATGAAGCCCAGCAAGTAGTAAAGTGGAAGAGATTGTGGGCAGTGAGA
Source organism: Eubucco bourcierii (assembly GCA_013396675.1). Taxonomy (NCBI): domain Eukaryota; kingdom Metazoa; phylum Chordata; class Aves; order Piciformes; family Ramphastidae; genus Eubucco; species Eubucco bourcierii. Next base: position 43,441 of record VWZE01005328.1, read on the forward strand.
TGAAGCCCAGCAAGTAGTAAAGTAGAAGAGATTGTGGGCAGTGAGATGAAGCCCAAAAAGAAGCAAAGTGGAAGAGATTGTGGGCAGTGAGATGAAGCCCAAAAAGAAGCAAAGTGGAAGAGATTGTGGGCAGTGAGATGAAGCCCAAAAAGAAGCAAAGTGGAAGAGATTGTGGGCAGTGAGATGAAGCCCAAAAAGAAGCAAAGTGGAAGAGATTGTGGGCAGTGAGATGAAGCCCAAAAAGAAGCAAAGTGGAAGAGATTGTGGGCAGTGAGATGAAGCCCAAAAAGAAGCAAAGTGGAAGAGATTGTGGGCAGTGAGATGAAGCCCAAAAAGAAGCAAAGTGGAAGAGATTGTGGGCAGTGAGATGAAGCCCAAAAAGAAGCAAAGTGGAAGAGATTGTGGGCAGTGAGATGAAGCCCAAAAAGAAGCAAAGTGGAAGAGATTGTGGGCAGTGAGATGAAGCCCAAAAAGAAGCAAAGTGGAAGAGATTGTGGGCAGTGAGATGAAGCCCAAAAAGAAGCAAAGTGGAAGAGATTGTGGGCAGTGAGATGAAGCCCAAAAAGAAGCAAAGTGGAAGAGATTGTGGGCAGTGAGATGAAGCCCAAAAAGAAGCAAAGTGGAAGAGATTGTGGGCAGTGAGATGAAGCCCAAAAAGAAACAAAGTGGAAGAGCTCGTGGGCAGGCAGATGAAGCCCAGCAAGAAGTAAAGTGGAAGAGATTGTGGGCAGTGAGATGAAGCCCAGCAAGAAGTAAAGTGGAAGAGATTGTGGGCAGTGAGATGAAGCCCAGCAAATAGAAAAGGTGAACATCACAGAAGTGAAATATCTGAAGAGCAGAGACTGAGCTAAAACAGGATATGGGGGAAAGGGTGGAGAAAGGGATGAGTTGAAGAGGGAAGGAGAATGAATGTGAGAAAACAGGCATGAGAGGCACTGCTAATTTAAAATCATTCTGGTGAGTTCTTAATCCTCACTGGAGCCTTAGTGCTGCCAACCTTGCTGTCAGCAAATGTCACACCAGCAAAATGTCAGCCTTGCGCTGTCATTAGGCAGGTCTGCATGGGGCCTAATGTATATATTCATAGGTAGTAAGGCTGAAGACATCATTGATTTTCAGATGCTCTAAAAGGAAACCACTCGACTCAAAGACAGGAAAAGACAGAAAATGCCTAATTACTACTGAAACAAAAGTCAGCTCCTGGATTCCATCACAAAATCTCTGTTTTTAACCTTGTTATCTCTCTTCTAGGATAGAAAAGAAGTGTTTTGTGCTCCGCTGTTTCTCATACCTAAGGTATTTAAATTCCAAATCATTGTTTGGTGGTATTTGAAAGCTAAACACATAAAATCATTTAAAGTTTCTGACAGTTTTTGTTGCTGTCATTTCCACAAAGCATTTCCTTTTCTGGTGATAGCTGTTGGGTTCTCCTGACAATGCCAGTGCTGCTTTGTAAAACGAATCCAGTTAGTACAGAATCATAGAATCATTTAATCAGTCAGGGTTGGAAGGGACCACAAGCATCATCTAGTTCCAACTCCCATGCCATGGGCAGGGACACCTCACACTAGATCAGGCTGACCACAGCTTCATCCAGCCTGGCCTTAACTCCAGGGATGAGGCTTCCACCACCTCCCTGGGCAACCTCATGCTGAACAACTTCTTCCTGACATCCAGTCTGAATCTACCCATCTCTATCTTGGTTCCATTCCCCCCAGTCCTATGACTCTCTGACAGCCAAAAAAGTCCCTCTTCAGCTTTCTTGTAGCCCCCTTAAGATACTGCAAGGCCACAATAGGGTCAGCTGGAAGACTTCTCCTCTCCAGACTGCACAGCCCCAACTCCCTCAGTCTCTCGTCATAGGAGATGATGCTTACTGAAGCACTCTTAACTAATCCAGCTCAGAGGCTGGCAATTTCACGCCTTTATTAAGTAATTATTTAAATTACTCAGGAGATTGTTCAGATAACACAGGTGGACTTCCCTTGCAGATCTATAGCAATAGGTCTTGGTGAGGAGAAACAAAGGGGTCATAAAGAAATACCAGACCAGGACACTGGTTTCTAACTGAGCTTGTTGCTCTATACTTCTACTGATGCCACCCGGCATCATCCCGATTGTGCTGGTTTGAGGTAATTAGAATATTTTAATAGAGAAAATTACTCTATAGGCTGTGAAAGGAAAAACATCATGATGTCTACTTCACTCATACGCTTGCTGGAGAATTGTTTGGGAACACTAACCAAAACAATAGATAAGTNATTGTGTATATAGTGTAAATATCTGCTGTACATTGTGCAAAGCTGTAAATATAGCTTCATCATTTAACTTCCAGCCGACTGAGTGCTAGTCTGGGTCATTTTACAAAGTGTGGGGGGGTGGGGGAACTCCCAAACCTTCACACCGATCCTTTTATGTCACCCTAAGAAAAGCAGTAGACTTTATTTGACCTCTTTGTTTTGAGTGCAAGTGGTGAGACACTGAAACAAGTTGCCCAGAGAGGTTGTGTATGCTACCTCCTGGAGGTGTTGAAGGCCAGGTTGGATGAGACCTTGAGCAACCTGGGTTGGTGGGAGGTATCCCTGCCCATTGAAGGGGCTTGGAACTAGATGATCTTTAAGGTCCCTTCCAATCCAAACTATTCTGTGATTCCTAGGACTCACATTGCTTCAGCAATGCCTCTTAGCATAACATATTTGTGCACTCAAACATTCAGTAGCAGTTTGGTTCATTTTGATTGAAAGCAGAGAGAAACAAGAATTCTTAGGAGAGCTTTATCAGGAATTATTTCTGTTTAAACTTCATAATGTATGTGTGTGTGACCATATCCTATAATTATGCAGCTAATGCACCCTACAGATAAATTGTCAATTGTGCTGGTTTGAGGCTAATTGAAATATTTAAATTAAAAGAATTAGATGATAGGCTGTGAGAAGCAAACAATGGTGATGTCTACTTCACTCATAGGCTTGATGAGTTGTATAAGAACAAGGACACAAATATAGATAAGACAGAGATTTTCTCTCTGGGTGTTGCTGTGTCTTTTCCTCCCTGCTTCTAACCCAATTAACCACTCTGCTTCTAACCCCCCTGGCCAATCCTCCAAACTCACCTTGCATGTAAGGCAAACCCTGGAGTAAGATACAGGGGTGGGGAGAAGGTGGAAGGGTGGTTGGGAGCCCCTCCTGGGGACTCTGATTTCTGGGAGGGGAGTTGTGTTTCTGTATTACCTTTAACTTGTATATTTCTGTAAATATTCCTGTCTATTGTGTATATCTCTGCTTGTATATTGTGCTAAGCTGTAAATAGAGCTTCAGTCCCTGACTTCCAGCTGGCTGAGTCCAGTCTGGGTGATTTTCATAGTATGAAACTATGAAAGTTTCCCAAAGGCTCCAGGCAGAATCTATCCAGTACCTGAAGTGTTCTACAAGAAAGTTGGTGAGGAACTGTTTAGAAGGGCTTGTAGTGATAGGATGAGCTGGAAGAGGAGAGACTGAGACTGGAGATGAGGAAGAAATTCTTGCCAGTGAGGGTGGTGAGACACTGGCACAGGTTGCCCAGGGAGGTTGTGGATGCTCCCTTCCTGGAGGTGTTCAAAGCCAGGTTGGATGAGGCTTTGGTCAACCTGGGCTTGGGGGAAGTGTCCCTGCCCATAGCAGAGGGTTTGGACCTGAATGATCTTTAAGGTCCTTACCAACCCAACCTATTCTATGATTCTTTCCAACTACACCTTCTCTTTCCACCAATCTCCCTTTTAGTGTCAGTTTTCCTCAGCTTTGTTGCCCTACCCAGCCTATGCTGTCACTGCCAGAACTGTAAGAGCAGGGATTCATCTATTCCCATTTGGAAAGAAAGAAAAGCATTTCCTAAAAGCCAATATTTTGCTCAGAGGAGGTGTGCACTGTTTCATATCAGAGGGTTCCAGCAGTGGGCAGACACAGGGAGTTTATCAGTGGCCACCACATCAGTAATAAGTGGAGGTCATTTTAACATCCTTCTCTGTGAAACCAGTGTGGAGAATGTCAAGGACTACGTCATTCACCCCAAAGATTCATTCAAGCCTAGCCCAACAAAGACTGCCACTATTCAGGAGGCAAAAGAGAAAGGCCTGAGGCGTACCCCAACTGTGGCACAGTTCAGAAGGCTATGCCAGGGTCAGAGTTCCATGGAGAGGTCTTTGCTCCTGTTGCCCATCAGAAATTCAAGGGTGTAAGAAATTTGTGAACTCAGGCAAGGCATGTGGGACAGAAACATGGAATTTAGAGCTGGGAAAAGGAAGAAGGAGGGGGTTGGGGCAGGCTTGCTCTTGGGTATTGTTGTCTTCAGGGAACAACATGATTTGTTCCCAGGCAAAGTGAGGAACAAGAGAGCTGTTAGCAGGAATTCATATCCAGGCACTGAGGCTGCCACACCAGAGATGAGGAAACAGGGCTTAGAGTTGCTGTCAGTCTAGCACAGTGAGCTTTGGAGCACCAGTTTCCAGGAGATACAAACTACCCTCAGCTCACTGTGCATTTGGAGAGAGCAGGAAGTTTAGGTCCTTTTACTCATCTAAACATATAAAGCAGAATTATCAATCAAGTAGTTTTCAATAAGGGATGATCAGGAATCTACTTCAACGATGTTGATGCAAATACTGGTGGATGAGAGGCTGGACAGGAATCAGCAATGGGCACTTGCAGTCCCAAAGGCCAGTGACATCCTGGGCTGCATCTAAAGAAGTGTGGTCAGCAATTACAGAGAGAGAATTCTGATACTCTGAAACCTCACCTGGAGTATGGCGACCAGCTCTGGGGCACTCACTCAGCACAAGAAAGACAAAAACTTGATGGAGCTAGTCCAGGAGAGGACCACAAAGATAATCAGAGGGCTGGAGAACATCTCTTGTGAAGACAGGTTGAAAGAATTTGGGCTGTTCAGCCTGGAGAAGAAAAGGCTCCAGGGAGACCTTAGAGCTGCATTTCAATATCTGAGGGGGAGCTACAGGCAGGCTGGGCAGGGACTGTTCAGAAGGGCCTATGGGGATAGGACAAGAACAGTGGCTTGGAACTGGAGCAGAGGACATTTGGGTTGGACACCAGGAGGAAGTTCTTTACAGTGAGGGTGGTGAGACACTGGAACAGGTTGCCCGGAGATGTGGTTGAAGCCCTGTCCCTGGAGATATTCAAGATCAGATTTGATGTCAGCCTGAGCAACCCACCTGGATGTGTTCCTGCGTGATCTGGTCCAAGTGATCCTGCTCTGGCAGGGGGCTTGGACTGAATGAGCTTTGGATGTCCCTTCCAACTCCTGACATTCTGTGATTATGTGAATGTGATCTATGTGGAAGTGTCCCCTGCTCAGTGCAGAGGAGGTTGGAGAAGATCACAGGCTCACAGGATGTTAGGGATTGGAAGGGATTCTGCGATCCACAACCTCCCTGGGCAACCTGTGCCAGTGTCTCACCACTTTCCCTGTAAAGAACTTCTCCCTAACATTGAGTGTCAATCTCCTCTCTGCCACTTTAAACCCATTACTCCTCATCCTGCCATTACAAGACCTTGTAAATCATCCCTTCCCAGCCCTCCTGTAACCCCCTTCAGATACTGGAAGATTTTGAATAGGTCAGCTGAAAATAAAGATTGGAAGGAAGAATGTCAGCACTGAAACTGATTGGAACATGTTTGCTGTCTCTCAGACCTAGAAATGAGCTTACTTAGAGCTTAGAGCTGTTTCCCCTTTCCAGACCTGACACATTCTTTCAAGGAATATAAGAAATTGTATATATTTATATTTAAAAAAAAAAATATATATATATATACACACACATATATAAGAAATTTATGTATATACATATATATAAAAGTAAATTTCTTACATGTATATGTGTTATACTATATATAATATATATTTTTGTATGTATATATAAATCATAGAATCATAGAATGGTAAGGTTGGAAGGGACCTCAAGGATCATCTAGTTCCAACCCCCCTGCCATAGGCAGGGACACCTCCCACTAGTACAGGNCCTTTTCTTCTCCAGGCTGAAGAACCCCAACTCTCAACCTGTCCTCATAGGAGAGCTGCTCCAGCCCCCTGATCATCTTTGTGGCTCTCCTCTGGACCCGCTCCAACACTTCCATGTCCTAAATGTATATGTAATTGCTATATAATATATAATTGTTATATATATTATATATAATTATATATAACATATAATTGTTATATAATATATATATGTATATATTTTTTTAATGTATTATATTATATATATTATATATGTATATTTATATACATTAAAAAAGATATATTACATTTTGTCATGGTAGGCCTAAGCAGACCAAAACAGGCTTATACATGTCCTGGCTTGCCCGGACATGTTTTTGTGCTCTCCCCGCTTCTGCTATGGGAAGAAACAACTGCAGGAAAGAGGACAAAGAACCTGAAGCCACTGAACCTGAGGACTCTGCCTTGCCCAGACTTGTTTTGCATCCTGTGGTAAAAAAGGTACACAGCTTGCCTTGTACGAGACCTGAGTTCTGCCCAAATTTGGGTAAAGCAAGCCTGTGGCTTCACCTAATATGGCCAAGCTTGGCAAAGCGCCATCCTGATTGGCTAATCTATGTCCAAAGGCGCATTAGTCTTGGGCTGCATTGATAAAAGGAGATGAACAGGTAGCGCAAGGTGCGCTCTGCCGTTTTATTCGTGGTGCTACTGCTGCCTCACTGCATCCTGAGCTCTGTGGAACTTCACAATCAGGAACAGGCTCTAAATGCCTGCAGACACTTGGCCTGCACAGCCAGCCTGACATTGTGCCAAGCCTGCATATGGCATTGCATCCTGCCTGCCCCTCTGCAAGGCTGCTTTTGATCTGGGAGTCAAGAGGAACCAGGTCAGAGACTGTGCCAGACTCCAACTGCCTGAGAAAAGAACCTGGGAAAACCCCAATGACCCCTAATGGCTTTGAGACCACTGACAGCAACCCCTCCACACACTCTTGTAATCACTAATTGCCTTCTGCCATAAGCAGAAAAGAGCTTCCTGCATCTATCTAGTGACTAAGCAGGATAATTAACTGCAAACAATGCATCAACCACAAGGACCTTCTCTTCCAGTATAACGTTTGCATTTACTGGTTGCTTCTTAAAGTGTTCCAGTTTTGCCTGTTCCCTGTGTGTACAAGTTTCCAAACCCTGTGTTTTGAACCTTGTAAATAAGTTTTCTGGTGAGATTTAATGTTAATAAACAACTTTCATAGTTATTAATGATCTTTGCCTGGATATAAAAAATAATAGCAATTATTAATTTTGTATCATTCCCAACACTTTTTTAATCTATATGTCTCTATCTACATCTACATTTACATCTACATAGAATCATAGAATGGTAATGTTGGAAGGTACCTCGAGGATTATCCAGTTCCAATCCCCTGTCATAGGCAGGGACACCTCCCACTAGCACAGCTCACTCAAGGCCTCCTCCAACCTGGCCTTGAACACCTCCAGGGAGGGAGCAGCCACAACCTCCCTGAGCAATCTGTTCCAGTGTCTCACTGTAAAGAATTCCTCCTAACATCCAGTCTAAATCTCCCCTCTGCCAGTTTAAACCCATTGCCCCTTGTCCTGTCATTGCAAGACCTTGTCCGTAGTCCTTCCCCAGCCTTCCTGTAGGCCCCCTTCAGATACTGGAAGGCTACTCCAAGGTCTCCTGGAAGCCT
>VWZE01005328.1:51252-67280 GCA_013396675.1 Eubucco bourcierii
CTCATGTTGAGCTTTTCATCAACCCAGACCCCAAGGTCCTTTTCCTCAAGGCTGCTCTCCAGCCATTCACCACCCAGCCTGGATTTGTGCTCGGGATTGCTTGGTATACATCTGCATCTACATCTGCATCTACATCTACATCTGCATCTACATCTATATGTCATCTATATCTATTTATCTAATCTACATCTACATCTATATATCTATATATCTATAGCTATATAAAATAAATAGATAAATATAAATATACATATATTAATATATATAATTACTATATTTGAGGAGTCCAATAGGAGGCTCTGCTCTTCTTCCCTGGGGAGGAAGGAAAGAATGCCTCTTAGAAAAGAGCTTTTCATGCCCTTCTGTCATCCTCGCTTGCAGATCTCCACTGCTGTTGTCATATTTTCCACTCCTAACATCCCCTTGAATAATTATTGCCAGGCAATTAAGAAAACATTTCGAATGGAAAAGTCATTTGTTAGAGAGTTTTGCTCTCCCCCAGTGGTGTTCTGCTGTGACTGATAACCTTTCCCCTGATAGCTTGCTGGGATCTGATGATGTTTGGGTTTGCTCATTACTCACTCTCAAGCTGAATTGTCTGTGTCCTGACCTTTCAAGTAGTAGATTTTCTTGCTGGAGCTAACACATTTTGACAGGCTAGTAGGGGCCAGCTTGACAATCTTAGAGCACAGAAGAAATATTTACTCAGTTTAGAGTGGAGAGCCTTTTAGTTGGGTTTTCCCCCCCCCTTACTATTTTTCTTCACATCTTGATGGGTGAAAGCCACAGGATTTTCTGCTTTAGGGTTGGATTCTTCACTGTTCCTGTAGTTTTCTCTGTGCCTTTCTGATACAAGACAAGAAAGTTCAGGTAGTGCTGAGGCAATCAGGTAGAATTGGAACAGGAAAATAAAAACCTGAAGTTAAAAAAAAAAAATTAAAAAAGAAAAAAAAGAAAAGAAAAAAAAAAGAAAAGAAAAGGAAAAAAAAGAAAAGAAAAAAGAAGTAAAGGATAAAAGAAAAGAAAGAAAAAGCAAAGACAAAAGAAAAAGGTAAAAAGAAAAGCAAAAATAATAAGAAAAAAGGAAAAAAAAAAGAAGAAGAAAAGGGAAAAAAGGAAAGAGAAGAAAAGAAGAAAAGGGAAAAAAGAAAAAGGGGAAGAAAAAGGAAAGAAAAAAGAAGAAAAGGGAAAAAAGGAAAAGGGGAAAGAAAAAGGAAAGACAAAAGAAAAAGGTAAAAAGAAGAAAAGAAAAAATAACAAGAAAAAAAGGAAAGAAAAAGAAGAAAAGAAGAAAAGGGGAAAAAAGAGGAAGGAAAAAGGAAAGACAAAAGAAAAAAGAAGAAAATGGAATAAAGGAAAGACAAAAGGCAAAAGAAAAAAAGGGAAAAAAGAAAAGGGGAAAGAAAAAGGAAAGACAAAAGAAAAAAGAAGAAAAGTGAAAAAAAGAAAAGGAGAAAGAAAAAGGAAAGATAACAGAAAAAAGAATAAAAAGGGGAAAAAAGAAAAGGGGAAAGAAAAATGAAAGACAAAAGAAAAAAAAGAAAGGGGAAAAAGAAAAGGGGAAAGAAAAATGAAAGGCAAAAGAAAAAAGAAGAAAAGGGGAAAAAAGAAAAGGGGAAAGAAAAAGGAAAGGCAAAAGAAAAAGGTAAAAAGAAGAAAAAATAACAAGAAAAAAGGAAAGAAAAAGAAGAAAAGAAAGAAATAAAAAAAGAAGTTAAAAAAAAGGAAAAGAAAAAAGGAAAAAAAGGAAAGAAAAAAGGGAAAAAAGAAAAGAAAAAAAGAAAGAAAAAAGAATAAAAGAAAATGAAAATGAAAATAAAAAAGCAGAAAAGAAAAATAAAGAAGAAAAGAACAAAAAAAGAAATTAAAAGAAGAAAAGAAAGGGAAGAATAGAAAGGAAAAAAAATAAACCAAAGAAATAAAATCAAACCATGCCACATTTTGTTTTTTTCCCAGGAATCAGATAATTTAAGTAAAAAACTTCTTGTGCAGAGCACTGCTGTGTTGAAGACTACATGGATTCTATTGCATATATTCCCAAATATTCATTTTTGGTGTCATCCTAGTGGGTGTCAGGGTGGACATTCCTCACAGTGCTAATAACAAGGTTAAAACTCCAACTCATCCTTCCACCTGTCTCTGCTGCTGCAAACCTGGCACTGATAATTAAAAGAAAAAGGCACAACAAAGTTAGCCCAGTAGGGCAAGAGAGGAGATCCTGCTCCTTGGTTCTGCTCCTCTGCTCCTTGGCTCCTCCAACACTGTGCCCACTTCTGTTGTCTCCATCATGAGAAGGACACAGACCTGTTGGAGTGAGTCCAGAGGGCCACAAAGATAATCCAAATGCTGGAGTGCCTCTTCTGTGAGAATAGGCTAAGGGAACTCCTGGTTGAGTTGTTATGTCTGGAGAAGATTCCAGGGGGACCTTAGAGCTGCCTGCCAATAGCTGAAGGGATCCTGCAGGAAGGTCACAGTAGGACTTGTCATGGAATCACAGAATGGTTTGGGTTGAAAGGGACTTCAAAGCTCATCCAGTTCCAACCCCCCTGCCATAGTCAGGGACACCACCCACTAGAACAAGCCACTCAAGGCCTCATCCAGCCTGGTCCTGAACACCTCCAGGGACGTTGTGGATCACAGAACCATAGAATGACATCTCCAATCACATTCTGTGCTTCTGTGATTCACAACCTCCCTGGGCAACCTGTGTCAGTGTCACCAACTTCACTGCAAGGAACTTCTTCCTAACATGCAGTTTCAATCTCCCCTCTGCCACTTTAAACGCAGTACTCCTTGTCCTGTCATTACAAGACCTTGTCAATAGTTCCTACCCAGCCTTCCTGTAGCCCCCTTCAGATCTTGAAAGACCACTCCAAGGGATCCTGAAAGACGACTCCAAGGTCTCCTGGAAGCCTTCTCTTCTCCAGGCTGCAGAGCCCCAACTCTCTCAGCCTGTCCTCAGAGCAGAGCTGCTGCAGCCCTCTGAACATCTTTGTGACCCTGTCATGAGGGTGTCCACAGACAGGACAAAGAGGAATGGTTTGAAGCTGAGGGAGAGTAGGGTTAGGGTAGACCTCAGGAAGAATTCTTCAGTACAAGGATGGTGAGACTCTGGAATACGTTGCCTAGAGAGGTAGATGCCTCCTGCGTGGAGGTGTTTAAGGCCAGGATGGATGAGGACTTGGGCAGCCTGGTCTAGTGTAAGGTGCCCTAGCTGTGGCAGAGGGATTGGAGCAGATGATCTCTGGGGTCCCTTTCAACCTAAGCCATTCTATAACTAAGAAATGCAGAATGGTCAAATAGAGCTGAGTTCAGTGGAGCTCTTTTTTCCCCACCTGAATTAGACATGTTTGATGCTGCACCAAGGTGGCTAACGCTGAGCATTGCAGAATTGCTCTTCCTTGTCTGTTGTTCAGCTCGTTGAAAATGTTTCAGCTCTGCCCTTAATTTTACATTTCTTACCATTTAAAAAGCTCTGCAGGACTCCACTGTACTTAGAATACCTACCACTGTGAAGCAGCATTTTGCCTTCATTCTCCTCCACTGCTGTTTTCCACCTCTGTTTTTATTTTACATTCTTGGGCAGATGTTACTGGGCTGGTTTGGGGTTTTTTTAACCTTTTATATGGTATCTGTAGCAAAAATTAACCTCACCAGGACCTTTTCATGAATCTTTGGTATATATTAAGAATTAATGTACACTCTGAATTAATATTGCTGGTTTTAAATAGCATTTTATTTAATTAAAAATTAATTTATTTACTGTCTTTTAATTAATCTGTTTAATCCAAAGTATTCTGGAGCTGCTCACTATGGCTGATGCTTTACATATCTAGCAGCAGGGATAAGTGGAATTGAGCAGACCAATTTGCAAGTGATCCACAACCTGTTGCACTGCACAGCACAAGGCAGCTTACTAAGGCTTCTCAAAGGGCTTAAGAAACAAGCTCAGGAACTCTTGAGCCTTAACTGAAACTGAAATAAAAGGGGAATTGAAATTCTGTGTTGCCAACTCAAAAGGAAGCACAACAAAGAGAATTCTCTGGAGCAGTGATGGTCATTAATGGGACTCTAAAAGTCATAAACGATTATAAAACTGGTTTGAAATGACAAGGGAAAAGAAAGATTCTTCTTTCAGCTTTTTGAATGAAACAGGCTAAAAGTGAATAGTCTGACTGCATTAAAATGAGTGGAAAACAACAAATACTCTAACAATGGAGTTGAAACCATAAACTTGCTTCAGTTGGAAAAGACCTCCAAGATCATCAAGTCCAACCCAAGACAACCCAACACCACTATGGCCACTAAACCATGTCCTCAAGTGCCATGGCCACATGTTCCTTGAGCACTTTCATGGATTGGGACTCCACCACCTCCCTGGGCAGCCTCTTCCAATCCCTGATCACTCTTGCAGCAAACAACTTTTTCCTCATCTCCAACCTAACCATGGCACAATTTCAGGCCATTCCCTTGCTGCAAGAGTGGTCAGGGATTGGCAGAGGCTGCCCAGGGAGCTGGTGGAGTCCTCATCCCTGAAGGTGTTCAAGGAACATGTGGCCATGGCACTTGGGGACATGGTTTAGTGGCCATGGGGGTGTTGGGTTGATGGTTGGACTGGATGATCTTGGAGGTCTTTTCCAACCCAAACAATTCTATAACCCTCAGGTTCCCTAATTCTATTGCCATATAAACCTCTTAAAACCTATGCAGAAGTGAGTGTAAGAGCAAGGTCAGGTTGCTGGTTGGACTGGATGATCTTAGAGGTATTTTCCAACAGAAATGATCCTATGATTAATGGAATTCCTTGGACCACTGCCTCAAATTCACAGCGAGGCCAAAGATGTCAGATGAATTAAAGAGATAACTTAAGTAGGTTGTGGAGGAGTGAGGGTTTGTACACACACAAAAGACATTAAATTAGTTTTATTGAAATTGCAACACCATCCTTTAAAAAAAAAAAAAAAAAAGAAAAGAAAAAAGAAAAAAAGAAGTGATGGATACCAACCTTAAAGTTGCCTGCACATCATTAACTCAGCCTTTTGTGCATGTGATTAGAATAGAAGCCTAAGGTAAATTATCACATCCTTTATTTTTTTCCCACAGGACTTCTGCTTCATTTCAATCACCCTAGAAAGACATGTCCAGGCAGATTCAAGTTTATCTGCCTACACACCCAGCAAATCAAGTGTGAAAAAAAAAACCAAAACCAAACCTGTGGTCCAGAAGCTGTGCAGTCCTGTCAGCAAAGTGTTATGCTTTATTGCTTCATCAGGAGAATATTCAAGTCAGCTGTGGTCTCTTCAGCAACTTTTGTTTGGTGCTTTTAGAGTCACCCAAGGCAAAATGAAGCTCCGGATGCTAGGCACAGGCTCGTTCACTGGGGGATGAATTGCTCCAAAGAGTTGCACAAAGAGCTCTGGAAAATTCTCCTCCCAACCATGGGAGAAGATTGGGCATTGAGAATAAGTTCTTTCACTATCAGGTGGTGGAGCTGGGGGATGAGGGCACAGAGTGCACTGTCAGCAAGTTTGCTTATGGCACCAACCTGGGTGGAGTGGCTGCCACACCAGGAGGCTGTGCTGCCATTCAGCCAGACCGGGACAAGCTGGAGAGGTGGGCAGGGAGAAATTGAATGGAATTCAACAAGGGCAAGGGTAGAGTCTGGCACCTGATAAAGAACAACCCCAGGGATCAGGATAGGTTGGGGTCTGAACTGTTGGAAGGTAGCAAAGGGGAAAGGGATCTGGGGGTCCAAGTGGATGGCAGGATGGTCATGAGCCAGCAATGTGCTCTGGTGGCCAGGAGGGGCAATGCCATTCTGGGGTGCATTAGAAGGGCTGTGGTTAGTAGGTCGAGAGAGGTTCTCCTACCCCTCTACTCTGTCCTACTGAGGCCACATTTGGAGTGCTGTGTCCAGTTCTGGGCACAAGTGGGACATAAAACTGCTTGAGAGAGTCCAACACAGAGCCACAAAGATGCTGAAGGGAATGGAACATCTCTGTTCTGAGGAGAGCCTGAGGGAGCTGGGGTTGTGCTGCTAGGAGAAGAGGCAACTTCATATGCCAGGACAGGGGGTACTAGGTGGAAGCTGAGGCATAGGAAGTTTCATTTAAACATGAGGAGGAATTTTTTCCCCTGTGAGGGTGCCAGAACCCTGGAACAGGCTGCCCAGGGGGGTTGTGGAAGTCTCCCTCTCTGAAGATAATCAAAACCCAACTGGATGTGTTCCTGTGTGATCTGCTGTGGGTGCTCCTGCTCTGACAGCAGGGGGTTAGACTGGATGAGCTTTGGAGGTCCCTTCCAGCCCCTGACATTCTGTGAATCTGTGATTCTATGTTCAGCCTGGAGAAGAGGAGGCTCAGGGCAGACCTCATTGCTCTCTACAACTACCTGGACGGAGATTGTAGCCAGGTGGGGTTGGTCTATTCTGCCAGACACGCAGGGACAGACCAAAAGGACACAGTCAGGGTAGGTTCAGACTGGATATTAGGAAAAGTTCTTCCCAGCAAGAGTGATTGGCATTGGAATGGGCTGCCCAGGGAGGTGGTGGAGTCACCATCCCTGGAGGTGTTCAAGAAAAACCTGGATGGAGTACTTAGTGCCATGGTCTGGTTGGTTGGCTGGGGCTGGGTGCTAGGTAGGACTGGATGAGCTTGGAGGTCTCTTCCAACTTGTTTACTTCTATGATTCTATGACCTCTAGGGAAGGGGCATCTATGACCTCCCTGGGCAAACCATTCAGTTGTCTCCCTACCCTCACTGGAAAAGTATTTCTTCACCCCTCACAGTTATGTGCCACAACAACAAAACCAAAGGAACATTTTCCAAACCTCCACAAAGTCCAGGGAAAAAAAAGGAAAAAAAAAAAACCCAACCAAAAAACCAAAAAAGCCTCTTTCTGCCATGCTCTCCAAAGAGGTCTTTTTAAAGATTTGATTATTTGGAGCCTGAATAAACCCTCCAGAGGAGCAACATCTCAAGGCAAGTAATTGGAGTGCACTTCCCATTCCGTCCCAAAGATCCACAAGGGAAACAAACCTAAAACCTTACAGCTGAAGGGGTTAAATCCTATCCCCAAACCTAAGAAAAATAAATAGTTTCTTCAAGCTTTTTCTAAACACTTTTCTAATTTCAAGTAGTGTAAATCCACAGTAAATCTCCTGACTCAAGTGGAGCTCTTCAGAGAGAGATCTTAGTGCAAATAAAGTCAGAAACTGGCAAGAGAGATTAAAAAAAAACAACCAAAAATACATTATTTTAAGGAAACAGAATTGAATAGTTTGACAGAATGGATTCTTCTGATTATTATAATTTTCCTAAAGGCTACAGAAGGGGAAGCTGATTAACAACTGGAGAATGCATGATGCACTTTTAAAGTTGTCTAGTGTTTTTACAGGCCACTTCAAGTTAGCTTCTGTTTATAAAGTCCTCTTCCAGCAGGGTACTCTTAAGCATACATTGGTGCTTTGACCCCTCTGAAGCCACCTGTGATCATCTAAAGAAAATTGCTTCAGATCACTTCCCAGAAAACAATTTGTCCTTGGAGTAAGAGTAAGAAAACACTGCGATGTTTCTCTGGGAGTGGGGAAAACTTCACCTCTGGCACAGACACTGAGACCTCCAGCAACACTGCAGGTGACCCCAAGCTGAGTGGTGTGGTTGTGGAGACTGAAGGATGGGATAGGTGCCAGCCAGAGGGATCTGGACAGGTTGCAGAGGTGGACTGAGGAGAACCTCATGAGGTTCAAGAAGGCAATTAAGTCAGGGTGACTCTCAATATCAGCCCAAGGCTAGGGGATGATGAGATTGAAAGCAGACCTGCAGAAAGTACTTGGGGGTGTTGGTGGAGCCAGTAATGGGCACTGGCAGCACAGAAGGACAAGGGCAGCCTGGGCTGCATCCAAAGCAGCGTGGGCAGAGATGGAGAGAGAGGATCCTGCCCCGCTGCTCTACTCTGGGGAGAACTCACCTGCAGGGCTGTGTCCAGCTCTGGGACCGCCAACACAAGCAGGACATGGAGACAAAGACAATCAGAAAGCAGGAGCCCCTCTGCTATGTGGGCAGAAGGCTGCAGCTCCTCTGTTATGTGAACAGAAGGCAGGAACCTCTCTGCTATGTGGGCAGAAGGCAGGAGCCCCTCTGCTCTGTGGGCAGAAGGCAGGAGCCTCTCTGCTATGTGGGCAGAAGGCTGCAGCCCCTCTGTTATGTGGGCAGAAGGCTGCAACCCCTCTGCTCTGTGGGCAGAAGGCAGGAGCCCCTCTGTTATGTGGGCAGAAGGCTGCAGCCCCTCTGCTATGGAGAAAGAAAGTTGGAGGCCCTCTGTTATGTGGGCAGAAGGCTGAGAGATTTGGGATTTTTCAGCCTGGAGAAGAGAAGGCTCCAGGAAGACCTTAGAACAGCCTTCCAGTACCTGAAGGGGATCTGCAGGAGAGGCTGGGGAGGGACTGTGTAGAAGGGTTTGTATTGGGGCAAAGGTTTGAAACTAGAGCAGGGTTATCAACGTTGAGCAATACTTCAAGAGGATGGGACCAGGTTTTGTTCAGTGGTGCTCAGTGCCAGGCCAAGGAGTAACAGGCACAGACTTGATCATAAAAAGCTGTATCTAAATGCGAGGAGCAACTGCTTTAATTTTAGGGAGCCCTGGCACAGGCTGCTCAGATAGGGGATGGAGTCTTCATCTCTGGAGACTTTCAAAACCATCCTGGACATGAAGCCCTCAATATAAGAGAGACTTGGATCTGCTGGAGTAGGTCCAAAGGAGGGCCACAAAGATGAGCAGAAGGCTGGGGAACTTCTCCTATGAAGACAAGTTGAAAAAATTTGGCCTCTTCAGCCTGGCGAGAAGGCTCTGGGGAGACCTTAGAGACACATTTCAATATCCGAAGTGGACCTATGGGAAGGCTGGGGACGGGCTGTTTAGAAGGGTTTGTGGGGATAGGATGAGGGCAATGGTTGGAAACTGAGTCAGGGTTGAATATCAGAAGGATGTTCTTCATAATGAGGGTGGTAAAATACTGGAAGAGGTTGCTCAGGGATATGGTTGAGGCCCCATCTCTGGAAATATTCAAGGCGAGGCTCAGCAGGGCTGTGGACAGCCTGATCTATGTGGAGATATCTCTGCTGACTGCAGGGGAGTTGAAGAAGATGTCCTTTGAGGGTCCCTTCCAACCCAATGCAATGTGGGAATCTGTAAAAACACTACTGTGCAGGAGGCACTGGAGAAGCAAGGCTTCTAGAGCTCTTCAGCTGCCCTCAGTGATCTAAGAATATCTTTACAGCCTTTCTATCCTTCTCCACTACAAAAGGTGCAGCAGAATTCTTCCCCAGCATGGACCATACCTCCAAGGATGCAGATCAGCTCCCTCCCCAGCTGAACACCATCCCCCTGGCAATGACAGCATGTGTTTGTGTGGCAATATAGTATTGGGAGAGGCTCTTCTCTGTTCCTTCCTGTCATTTCATGTGATTTTTAATGGTTAGAAGGAAAGGAAGTCACACCATATGTCTGCTGTGTTCTTTGCAGATCACTGACTGCAAATTGGGAACAACTGTTCTCATGGTAAATGGTTTGTGAGAGATGAAGATCCTCAGCTCGCTGAGTTCTGAGTGGGTTTGGTTTTTTTTTTTGGTTTTTTTTTTTTTTTCCCTGCATGTTTTCAGCTCATCAGAGGAAGCCAAGGTCAGGATGCTGAAGTGATGAATAATATTCCTTAATTAATAAGCTAAAGTTTGTCATATTTCCATTTTGTATTTGTTTCTTAGAGTTGTATGACATGGTTGTCATCTGCAGCTCATGACTGTGTTCTTTTGCAGATGCAAAGGGAAATCAATTTTAATTTCAGCTCACAAGTACCTGTAATAGCTTTCAGAGCTGCAGTCTTTCTCTGTCTATATTTTTTTTTACAGGGAAAGATTTTTTAATCACCTTTTACTTTGTTTTTTTTAATCTAAATTTTTTTTCAGTAAAAATTAATCACAGAATCATAGAATCACAGAATCACAGAATCATAGAATCACAGAAATACAGAATCATAGAATCACAGAAATACAGAATCATAGAATCACAGAAACAGAATCATAGAATCATAGAAACACAGAATCATAGAATCACAGAAACAGAATTACAGAATCATAGAATCACAGAATCATAGAATCACAGAAACAGAATCACAGAATCACAGAAACACAGAAACACAGAATCACAAAATCATAGAATCATAGAATCACAGAATCATAGAATCATAGAATTATAGAATCACAGAATCACAGAATCATAGAATCACAGAATTATAGAATCACAGAATCACAGAATCGTAGAATTATGGAATCATAGAATCACAGAATCATAGAATCAGTGAGGGTTGGAAGGGACCATAAGGATCATCTAGTTCCAATCCCTCTACCATGGGCAGGGACACCTCACACTAGATCAGGCTGGCCACAACCTCATCCAGCCTGGACTTAAATACCTCCAGGGATGAGGCTTCCACCACCTCCTTGGGCAACCTGTGCCAGGCTCTCACCACCCTTATGCTGAACAACTTCTTCCTAACATCCAGTCTGAATCTACCCATTTCTAGTTTGGTTCCATACCCCCCAGTCCTATCACTATATGGCACCCTAAAAAGTCCCTCCCCAGCTTTCTTGTAGCCCCCTTAAGATACTTCAAGGCCACAATAAGGTCAACTGGGAGCCTTCTCCTCTCCAGAGTGAACAACCCCAACTCCCTCAGTCTCTCCTCATAGTAGAATCAAACAGCTGACTCACCATGGAAATGCTGACAAGAAATTATAACAATCTCATTAGTCCAGGACCTAGAATTCAACTGAGTGGTTAGACCCAAAAGGTGTCATAGACTCATAAAGTTGGGAAAGACCTTTAAGATCACCAAATTTTTACCCAACACCTCCATGACCATTAAACTAAGTCCCAAAGTGCCCTGGACATATTTCTTGAACACCTCCAGGAATGGGGACTCCACCATCTCCTTGGGCAGCCTGTTCCTACCCCTGACCACTGTAGGAGCAAAGAAACTCTTCCTTATATCCAACCCAAACTTCACCTGGTACAGCTTGAGTCCATCACCTCTCGTCACATCATTAGTTGCTTTGGAGAAGAGACCAACATCAGCCCCACTGCAATCACCTTTCAGGTAGCTGTAGAGAGAAGTCTGCCCTCAGCCTCCTCTCCTTCAGGCTAAACAACTTCGCTTTGCCAGCCTCTCCTCATGAGACATCCACAACTTCCCTGGGCAACTTGTTCCATCATTTCACCAACCTCACTGCAAATGATTTCTGTCTAATATCCACTCTAAATCTGCCCTCTTCCAACTCAAAACCGTTGCCACTCATCCTGTCACTACAAGCCCTTGTCAAAAGTCTCTCCCCAACTCTCCTGTAGCCTCCTTAAGATACTGAAAGGCATCTCCAAGGTCTCCCCAGAGCCTTCTCTTCTCCAGACTGAACACCCCCAATACTCTCAGCCTGTCCCCCATAGGGCAAATGCTCCAACCCTGTGATCATCTTTGTGCCCCACCTCTGGACCTTCTCCAACATATCATAGAATCATAGAATGGTAAGGTTGGAAGGGACCTCAAGGATCATCTAGTTCCAAACCCCTGCCATGTTGTCAGCCAGCTCCAGACAGCACTGAATGAAGGATTACACAAGTCATGCAGCACAACTGGGATTCACTTCTTCTGATTTCTAGTGCATAAAAGATGGAGGAGTCTCCTACAGCAGCTATCCAGGGTGAGGAGTCCACAGCAATCATCCAGGCTCTCTGCTGTGCAATTAAAGAGAGAGGGGGGAAAAAAAAAAAAGAAAAATCAGATTTAATAAATTCCACTTCTCTCACGTGGATGTTTCAAAGGGCTTGAGTTACTACTTGGAAGTGCCTATTTATCTCTGCCAGCTGTAGGTAAACCTGGACAAGTCTATGTGAGCCTAATTTAATAATTAACACTTAGATCTCTAAATTATCGAAGAGAATTCTCTTATTAAATTATAACCTTTATTCTAGATATATTTTTGTATTAATTATTAAAACAAATAGATGGCAAAATTAGATGGTGAGAAAAGTGGAGCAGCAGTCAAGCAAAACACTTAACAGGCCTGAAGCTAAGGCATGAAGTATATAATTAATACACAATAAAGTATATCATTATTACACAACAAAGTATGTCATTAATACACAAACCCTCTTGTCTGCTGAAAGCTTCCTTTTCTTCATTAAAATACATTAATTGAGTTCCTGCATTTGGTGGAAAGCACCCAAGTTCTTAGAGTAGGCAAATATTTACTTTAATAGATATAACCCTGGTTAGTTTTTTTTTTTTATACACTTTATTTCCTTATAACTATAACTTTTCTTCACACAGAAGTTCCTACTATGTGTGGATTTCTTTGCCTCCCCTATTTAGATTTTTGGTCAAGCTCACCCAGATGGAGCTCACCCAGGTTGGAGGAGGCCTTGAGTGAGCTGTACTAGTGGGAGGTGTCCCTGCCTGTGGCAGGGGGTTGGAACCAGATGATCTTTGAGGTCCCTTCCAACCTTACTGTTCTATGATTCTATGATTCTATGTTTGGGTGCAGGTTTAGTGGACCCCAAGACTGGGGACATGCAGAAGTGCTGAAGTGGCTTCTCATGGTCCACACTCTCCTGAGTTGCCAGAATGGAATCATGGAGTCAGAGGATTCAAACTGTTGGAAGAGATCTCCAAGATCATTGAGGTCAGCCAGCAACCCAACACCCACTAAACCATGTCCCTAGGTGCCATAGCCACAGTTTTTTCCAACACCTCCAGGCATGGGGACTCCACCACCTCCCTGGGCAGCCTGTACCAATCTCTGTTCCCTGACCACTCTTGCAGCAAAGAAATTTTCCCTAATCTCCAACCTAACCCTTTCCTGGCACAATTCCAGTCCATTTCCTCATCTTCTATCACCTGACACTAGCAGCAGAGCCAAACCCCCACCTCAGTGCAACCTCCTTTCAGGGAACTGTAGAGAGCAGTGAGGTCTCCCTCAGCCTCTTCTTCTCCAGACTAAACAACCCCAGCAACTCAGAAGAGTCCTGCACCATCTCCCATAATCCCAGGTTGTTGCTCAATGCCGACACTAAAGTCTTGAATAAAAATAAAATCAGTTCTGGAGCTTCAGTGGAAACAGACAAAAGAAATAATTTCTTTCTTCCTGCAGGCATCTCACACAAACTGATTTATACCTCATCTAGTGAGAGGTGTCCCTGCCCATGACAGGGGGGGTTGGAGATAGATGATCCTTGGGGTCTTTTCCAGCCCTGACAATTCTATGATTCTGTGATTCTGTGAGTCGAGTCTATGATTCTGTGATTCTGTGAGTCTATGATTCTATGATTCTCTAATTCTGTGATTCTGTGATTCTATGATTCTCTAATTCTCTGATTCTGTGATTCTATGATTCTCTAATTCTCTAATTCTGTGATTCTATGATTCTGTGATTTTGTGATTCTGTGATTCAGTGATTCTATGATTCTCTAATTCTGTGATTTGGTGATTCTATGATTCTGTAATTCTATGGTTCTGTGATTCTATAATTCTGTGAGTCTATGATTCTATGAGTCTATGATTCTGTGATTCTGTGAGTCTAAGTTTCTGTAATTCTATGATTCTGTTATTCTGTTCTTTTGTGATTCTCTGATTCTCTGATTCTGTGATTCTATACTTCTGTGATTCTCTGAATTGAAGAGCTTTATAACATCATGTTTGACACTTCTGGAGATCCCATTAGAAGGTCTAATCTGCCTCGATTAATTTCCAATCCAAACCCAACCTCTAAAGTAAAATAAATCGGGGGGAGCAGGAGGAAGAAAAAGGACACCACCACCCCAACCCCCATCCCCAAAGTGTCACCCCAAAATATTTTCTTTTTTGAAAATAGATAGGAAAGCAAATAAATGTGAAAGACAACAAGGAAGTAAAAACAGTAAATGCTTTGTTGGTATGGAGCCTGTGTCACTGCCTGTGACTCTGTTTGCCTCTAAAGCTGCCAAGAATTTCAGTTGCAGTTAATTCAGCTCAAAGCACAGGGTTCACTTTTGGGTTTTTTTTCAACTTCAGTAAGAACAACATAACTTAAGGAAAAGTAACAAGTCCATCCTTGGAATAACCCCAGAGCTCAATCTTCTGGATTTGATCATCTTTGATCACAAATAAAATGCTAATGCCCAGGTCCTATCCTTCATTCCAGGATATTTTTTTTTTTTGTGTGTATCTAGTCACATTTTCTATGGATTCATAGAATCATAGAATGGTTTGTGTTGGAAGAGACTTTCAAGGTCATCTAGGTACAACCCCCTGCCATGGGCAGGGACATCTCCCACTAGCCCAAGTTGCTCAAGGCCTCCTCCAGCCTGGCATTGAACACTCCAGGGAGAAAGCATCCACAACCTCCCTGGGCAACCTGTACCAGTGTCTCACAACCCTCAATGGAAATAACTTCCTCCTAATCTCCAGTCTAAATTTGCCCTTTTCAAGCTTCAATCCATTCAAAATTTCCATCAGTTCAAAATGTCAGTCAGTTCGAATTTCCATCAGTTCAAAATGTCAATCAGTTCAAAATTTCCATCAGTTCAAAACTTCCATCCATTCAAAATTTCCATCAGTTCAAAGTTTCAATTCATTCAAAATTTCCATCAGTTCAAAATTTCCATTGCTTCAAAATTGTCATCAATTCAAAATTTCCACTAATGCAAAATTTCCATCAATTCAAAATTTCCATCAATGTAAATTTTCCATTAGTTCAAAATTGTCATCAATTCAAAATTTCCATTAATGCAAAATTTCCATCAGTTCAAAATGTCAATCAGTTCAAAATTTCCATCAATTCAAAAATTCCATCACTTCAAAATTGTCATCATTTCAAAATTTCCATCAATGCAAAATTTCCATCAGTTTAAAATTTCCATCTGTTCAAAGTTTCAATTCATTCAAAAGTTCCATCAGTTCAAAATTCCCATAAATTCAAAATTTCCATCAGTTCAAAATTGTCATCAGTTCAAAATTTCTATTAATGCAAAGTTTCCATCAGTTCAAAATTGTCATAAATTCAAAATTTCTGTTAATGCAAAGTTTCCATAAGTTCAAAATTGTCATCAATTCAAAATTTCTGTTAATGTAAAGTTTCCATCAGTTCAAAATTGCAATCAGTTCAAAGTTTCAATTCATTCAAAATTTCCATCAGTTCAAAATTGT
Organism: Eubucco bourcierii; assembly: GCA_013396675.1. NCBI lineage: Eukaryota > Metazoa > Chordata > Aves > Piciformes > Ramphastidae > Eubucco > Eubucco bourcierii. The sequence continues at coordinate 66,484 of VWZE01005328.1, forward strand.
CATCAATTCAAAATTTCCATTAATGCAAAATTACAATCAATTCAAAATTTCCATCAGTTCAAAGTTTCAGTTAATTCAAAATTTCCATCAGTTCAAAATTTCCATCAGTTCACAATTGTCATCAATTCAAAATTTCCATCAATTCAAAATTTCCATCAATTCAAAATTTCCATCAGTTCAAAATTTCAATCAGTTCAATTTTGTCATCAGTTCAAAATTTCAATTAATGCAAACTTTCCATCCATTCAAAATTCCAATCAATTCAAAATTGCAATCAATTAAAAATTCCAATCAGTTCAACATTTCAATCAATTCAAAATTTCCACCAGTTCAAAATTTCCATCAGTTCACAATTTCCCTCAATTCCATTTCAATCAATTCAAAATTTCCACCAATTCTAAATTTCAATCCATTCAAAATGTCAATCAGTTCAGGTTTTCCACCAATGCCAAATTTCCAGCAATTCCATTTCAATCAGTTGCTGACTAAGCGGTCAACTTGTGGCTTGGATGCCAACACTCTGTGCTGGGTTAGGAACTGGCTGGAGGGCCGAGCCCAGAGAGTGGTGGTGAATGGTGCCACATCCAGCTGGAGGCCAGGCACTAGCGGTGTCCCCCAGGGATCAGTGCTGGGCCCCATCCTCTTTAACATCTTCAGTGATGATCTGGACGAGGGCATCGAGTCAGTCACCAGCAAGTCTGCAGATGACACCAAGCTGGGGGCTGATGTTGCTGGGTTGGAGGGCAGAAGGGCTCTGCAGCGGGACCTCAACCGCCTGGACAGATGGGCAGAGTCCA
>VWZE01005328.1:67369-93724 GCA_013396675.1 Eubucco bourcierii
AGGCCACACCTTGAGTACTGTGTCCAGTTCTGGGACCCTCAGTTTAAGAAGGACATTGAGGTGCTTGAGTGTGTCCAGAGAAGGGCAACGAGGCTGGGGAGAGGCCTCGAGCACAGCCCTATGAAGAGAGGCTGAGGGAGCTGGGATTGGTTAGCCTGGAGAAGAGGAGGCTCAGGGGGGACCTTATTGCTGTCTACAACTACCTGAAGGGTGGTTGTGGCCAGGGGGAGGTTGCTTTCTTCTCTCAGGCAACCAGCACCAGAAGAAGAGGACACAGTCTCAAGCTGTGCCAGGGGAAGTTTAGGCTGGAGGTGAGGAGAAAGTTCTTGACTGAGAGAGTCATTGACTGCTGGAATGGGCTGCCCAGGGAGGTGGTGGAGTCACCATCCCTGGAGGTGTTCAAGATGGGTTTGGACGTGGCACTTGGTGCAGTGGTCTAGTCTTGAGGTCTGTGGTGATGGGTTGGACTTGATGATCTTTGAGGTCTCTTCCAACCCTGGTGATACTGTGATACTGTGAGTTCCAAAGAAAACCTTTCAGACAGGAACAGGGTTGGACCATCCATTGCCAATGGACATTCTGATCGCCTGTCAGGTTAGTGGTGCATGAGCACAGATGATGTAAGAGAAGAAGAGGACTTTAGAAGAGTTTTTACCCACAACTCTTTTGGCCCCCTTTCACCAGCAACCAACTGCCAAGATAAAGAGTCTGGCCCCAAAGGGCTGTTTCAAAACTGGTGTTTATAGCATTACCCAGTGGTTTTGTGATGGGATTGAATGTTCACTGAGTACAAGGTCGAGTCTGCAAAATGCATTGACTTGTGACCTACTTTGGATTTCCAGTGCCTCCACCAAGGGCAGACAAAAGGCTGGGCAGTTCAGCACACACTGCCTTTTAAATTCAGAGCCCTGCTGCTGTCCTCAGGTGCAGAATGCATCCAGGGAAGGCCCACGAGGATGATCAAAGGGCTGGAGCTATGAGGACAGCCTGAGAGTGTTGGGGTTGCTCAGTCTGCAGAAGAGAAGGCTCTGAGGAGAACTTATTGTGGCCTTACAGTATCTGAAGGGAGCTACGAGAAAGCTGCTGAGGGACCTCTGCTATGAGGAGAGGCTGAGGGAGTTGGGTCTGTGCAGTCTGGACAGGAGAAGGCTCTCAAGTGACCTTATTGTGGCCTTGCAGTATCTTAAGGGGGCTACAAGAAAGCTGGGGAGGGGCTATTTAGGCTGTCAGGTAGTGATAGGACTGAAGGAATGGAACCAAGCTAGAAATGGGTAGATTCAGACTGGATGTTAGGAAGAAGTTGTTCAGCATGAGGGTGGTGCGAGCCTGGAAGGGATTGCCCAGGCAGATGGTGGAAACCTCGTCCCTGGAGGTGTTTAAGGCCAGGCTGGATGAGGCTGTGGCCAGCCTGATCTAGTGTGAGGTGTCCCTGCCCATGGCAGGGGTGTTGAAACTAGATGATCCTTAAGGTACCTTCCAACCCTGACAATTCTGTGATTCTGTAACTTCCAATCCCACCAACACTTGAAATAGATCTAAAAGGAGTAATGCAGACAGCAGCAGTTTACTCCTTTCTCCATTTCACTGCATGCTCCTCTAACCAGCTGCTCTCCAGCACTGTGATGCTAACAAAGCAATGAAACCCTTAGAGCTTGCGGAGTCCAGCTGATTTTACACAGTTTATTTTAGTAAACTTGGGTGGTGAGACACTGAAATGGGTTGCCCAGAGAAGTTCAGGATGTCTCATCCCTGAAAGTGTTGAAGACCAGGCTGGATGAGGCTTGGAGCAACTTGGTCTAGTGTGAGGTCTACCTGCCCATGGCAGGGAGGTTGGAGCTAGATAACCTTTAAGGTCCCTTCCAACCCAAACCATCCTATGATTCTATGAAACTTTTCTTAAAATCTTGCCAAATTCCCTCAATCCACTGCTGTGGGACTTAAGTAAAACAATTTATGCCTACTCCCTGTCTCGTTCACAGCTTGGTAGAAACTGGCCACAGAGTTTAAGTAGGGCTTTTGCAGGAACATCCTGTACTTGATCTCCTGGATATTGTGAAACTAAGGAGAGGCTTCAGCTGACAGTTTTTTAGCTGCCTGCCCCTTAGCCAGAAACAATGTTGTATTTAAGCCTATTTCTCTAGGCAGTCAGGGAATAGAAGCATTGCCACCGTGCTGACAAATGGCATACTCTGGGTGCACCACCGCATGCAAAGATGGCTCCAAGGATGAGTTATCTGCTGCCAAAACGTTTTTTGCCTCTGGAGTAGAGAACACAATAGTAGCACATGCCAGTCTTTGGTCCACATTTAGGGTAATTGACTCAGACATTGAAATAAAATCTGTTCAGGAGAACATAAATCTGTCTGAAAAGCCACACTGGTTAACTGGATTCTTTGTTTTCTTAGTTATTATCTTTGTGGTATTTCACATCTTCCCAGCTCTCCCCAGAGACATGTGTAGTGACAACAGACTGTACAGAAGTGTTGGAAGGCTTTGTGCTAAGGATTCTGTCTCATTTAAGAAAAACAAGTGTGGAAAGTGCCTTTCAGATGCCTTTTGGCAGGACCAGGGCAGTCCTTCTGAACCTGTGTTCAGCACTGGTTGAGCCAAACCTTGAGTGCTGTGTCCAGTTCTGGGCCCTTCAATTCAAGAGAGATGTTGAGGTGCTGGAAGATGTCGAGAGAAGGGCACCAAGGTTGGTGAGGGGCCTGGAGCACAGCCCTATGAGGAGAGGCTGAGGGAGCTGGGGGTGTGCAGCCTGCAGAAGAGGAGGCTCAGGGCAGACCTCATTGCTCTCTACAGCTACCTGAAGGGAGGTTGTAGCCAGGTGGGGTTGGGCTCTTCTACCAGGTGCTCAGCAACAGAATGAGGTGACACAGCCTCAGTCTGTGCCAGGACAGGTTAAGACTGGATGTTAGAAAGAAGTTCTTGGCAGCAAGAGTGATTGGCATTGGAATGGGCTGCCTGGGGAGGTGGTGGAGTCCCCATCCCTGGAGGTGTTTAAAAGGAGGTTGGATGAGGCACTTCGTGCCATGGGTTAGTTAATGAGAAGGGTTCGGTGATAGGTTGAACTCAATGATCTTGAAGATCTTTTCCAACAAGATTAATCTTTTGATTCTGTGGTGTCCATGGAAGACCATGATCAGATGCACTCCTTGAAGAGCAGAAACAGTGAACACCAGCAGGACTACGGCACTCAAACAGTGACTGTGAGCATTCAAAATCCTGCCCTCTACTTAGCATGGCTGTTGAGGGGACACTTCGAAAGCACTCATCACATTCCTCTACCTAGAAAGAGTTTTGCCTCTGGCATTTTGTGAGGATGTTGACTTCCTGAGCTACTGTTTAGGTGATGTGGTCATAGATTCGTACACTCCTAGAATGGTTTGGGTTGGAAGGGACCTTCAAGATCATCTAGGTACAACTCCTGTGCCCTTGGCAGGGACATCTCCCACTAGCCCAGATGTGTCCAGGCCTCAACCAGCCTGGTCTTGAACACAATGTGCCCTGGTAGCCAAGAGGGCCAATGGGATCCTAGGAGGCATTAAGAAGAGTGTGTCCAGCAGATCCATGGAAGTTCTTCTTCTCCTCAACTCTGCCCTGGTGAGACCTCATCTTGAGTACTACATCCAGTTTTGGGCTCTTCAGTTTCAGAGGGACAGGGATCTGCTAGAGAGAGTCCAAGGGAGGGCTACAAGGGTGGTGAGGGGACTGAAGCACTGCCTATTGAGGAGAGACTGAAGCTGCTTAGAGAAGATTGAGAGGGGATATAATCAATGTTTATAAAAATCTGAGGGCTGGGGTTCAGGAGCAGGGGACAGGTTCTGCTCACTTGTTCCCTGGGATAGGACAAGGAGCAATGGATGGAAGCTGCAGCACAGGAGGTTCCAGCTCAACACAAGGGGGAACTTCTTTACTGGAAGGGTCCCAGAGCACTGGCACAGGCTCCCCAGAGAGGTTGTGGAGTCTCCTTCTCTGGAGACTTTCAAGACCCATCTGGATGTGTTGCTGTGTGACCTGAGCTAGATTGTCTGGTCCTGCTGTGGCAGGGGGTTTGGACTTGATAATCTTTTTGGGTTTCTTCCAGCTCCTGACGTTGTGTGAACCTGTGATAGCAAAACCCAGAAGGTTACTTCCCTTCTGCATGAACCAAGACTTTTGCCATCCTCAAATCACCTCCAATCTCCTAGAGAGAACCTGGCCCCAGAGATTCCTTATGTACAGAAACAGTTTCTTTGACTTTCCTTTAGAGTTTCCTTCTAATACCAACCAATCTACGCAGCTGCAGAAATGCACCAAATTATGTTCTCCAGAGGCAGGGGTCTGTGGGGGGCTGACCAACAGGACTAGCTGGGTATAATTGCACCACTAATGACTGCTGCTGCTAAGAAGGAGGTTTCTATTTCTAGGGGAAAAAAATAATATCTTGACATACTGGTTTGTGTCAGCTGAGATAACAGGGGGAAAATATCCCAGAGAGAAGTATGTGAAAGAAGGTGAAGCAGGAATGACAAGTGCAGGGTTGAAGTGAAAACCTCACTGTGCTGAACATTTGAAGGGTTTCGTGGTGTTGTTGGTACATGAAAGAGCAAATGAAGGATTTCTATAATGGTGTGAAAATATAGATTGGCTTCCCAGCCCCACCACACCCACCTGCAATTTGACTTTCTCTTTCTAATGAGCATGAATTACGGCCCTTCCTCCAAGGCTTCATCCCTGCCATTGCATCTGTGGTGTTAGAACTCAGTGCACTTAAGTCTCATAGTCTGCACCTTGATGAGCTGCTTCACCTGGCAGTTCAGGCCCCACCTAAGCTTTACAGTCCCCTTCCAGCACTAGAGAACCATAGAATGGTTTGGGTTGGAAGTGGCCCCAAAAATAACCTAGTTTCAATGCCCCTCCCATGGGCAGGGACACCTCCTACTAGATTAAGTTGCTCAAGGCCTTATCTTGGGCTTAAATACCTCCAGGGAGGAAACATCTATGACATATTTGAGCAATCTGTTCCAATGTTTCACTACCCTCACTGTAAAGAATTTCTTCCTAACCTCCAGTTTATATCTGCCCTCCTCAAGCTTCAATCCATTCCCTCTCATTCTATCACAACAAGCCTTTGTCAAAAGTGTCTTCCCAGTTTTCTTGCAGGCTCCCTTCAAGTACTTGCAGGCTGTTTTAAGGTCTCCCTGGAGCCTTCTCTTCTCCAGGCTGAACAGCTCCAACTCCCTCAGCCTGTCTCCACAGGGGAAGTGCTGTCAGGAGGATGAAGACTCCCCTTTTACAATGAGTCAAATGGAAAAGACAAGGACTGATAGGGACAAGTCCCTGCTGGGAAGATTCCCATTGGATTCCAAGAGTAAACCTTTCCCCATGAAAAGTGCCAGAAGTTGGAATCATCTCCCAAGGGCAGCAGTGGCTTCCCCTACATTGGACAGTTCTAAAAGTCAGCCTGACAGGGTGAGTTCATTTCAACCACATCATCGCCCAGAAAGGTTGGATCAGATGGTCCTTGGGGTCCCTTCCAACCAGACATTCTGTGAACCTGGGAACCTTCTGCAAGGGTGGTGAGACATTGGAACTGAGCCAGGGAGGTCGTGGATATCCCCTCCCTGGAGCTCTTGAAAGCCAAGTTGGATGAGGCTTTGAGTAACCTGGGCTAGGGGGAGGTGTCCCTGTCTGTGGCAGGGGCGTTGGATCTGGATGGTCTTTAAGGTCCCTGCCAACACAAACGGTTCTGTGAATCTCACTCCAATGGAGATGTGAATCCTTGCTCAAAGACGGGTGACAAAAAAAGATCCCTAGGAGCAAAAAGCCTTTCCTTTAATTGCTGATGGTGCTTGGTTGGTTTTCACACAGAATCACAGAACCACCCAGGTTGGCAAAGCCCCTCGGGATCACCAAGTCCAACCTAGAACCCTACCCTACAAGATTCACCTGAAACCATCGCCCTAAGTACCACATCCAAACCACCCTTAAACACAGCCAGGCTGGGGGACTCCACCACCTCCCTGGGCAGCTCATTTCAGTCCCCCAGAGGGAATGCTCAGATTCAAACAGCACAGCTGGGAGAGAACCAAGCTCCTAGCCCCCAGCTGAGGCTGCCTACACACAGACACTGTATCTGACAGCTAATTTAATACATGCTAAACAAGGCAGAGACTTCAGGACTTTTTTTCTGCCCGACAGAGCCTGGGGCAGCCTCATTTGAGACTGCACAGCATGTGCAGCAAAGATCAGACAGTTCAGCCAAAGGCAAGCATTAGAATAGTGGTTATGCAAGGCTGAGCAGCTTTGTGCTAGCCCCCTCAGAGCAACACCACTTTCTGGGCTCTATTTTAGCTGTGGTAGTTCAAAGCTGGTAGGGAAGGGCACCAAACTGGAGCGCTCTGCTCACCAGCAGCAGCTTACAACCAGCTTGCTCTTGCAGAGGAGCAGCTGAACACAGTGTGAAAAGAAAAGAAGCTGAGAACACCTATTATCAATGCAAATTATCTGGGGCTAAGCTCACACACACACACACATGCAGACAGAGAGAGTCCAAGGCTTTCTGTGCTCACATTCAAGCCCTGAGCATCTGGTCTTGGCCATATTTGGTCTACTACCGATGAATGGAGAAATCTGTCATCTGTGGATACCCTAACACAACTAATAGCTTTCAAATAAATGTCTGGGCAGAATAAACGACTCAGGCAAAGCTCTGTTCATTGCCCTGCTCCAAAAATAGGTGTACATTCAAATAGAGTCAAGTGTTATCCAAAGTGCCCTGGCAACGAGCAGTAATATTGCAGGGAGTTGTAAGTCCCAGGAATGCAAAGGGAGTTGGGGCAAACAAACTTGAACTGCTCAGTTATAAACACAAGCTGCTGCTGCTGCTGCTGCTGCTGTGCTGCTGCAGGGAAAAGCAGCAACCATCATGAAACATGTGAAAAGAAAACCTTGGTATGCTGGAGGTCTAATGCTCTGGCTGCAAGCAAAGCACCATGGAGGCAGTAAAAGCTTTGGAACTTTTAGGAGATGTAGAGGTTCTGGGTGTTACCCACCCCTTCCCCCGCTTCTTCCCCAGTGAATTCACCCAGACCAGACTCAGCCAGCTGGAAGTTAAGGAATGAAGCTTTATATTCTCAGCTTAGCACAATACACAAGCAGATATTTACAATATATTACAGATATTTACGGCTATATCCAGTACTATACAAGTTAAAAGTAATACAGAAACACAACTCCCCTCCCAGTAGTCAGAAGGCCCAGGAGGGGCTCCCAATCACCCTTCCACCTTCTTTCCACCCCCCTCCCTTATCCCAAAGTCTGCCTTATGTGCAAGGTGAGTTGGGAGGGTGGGCAAGGCGGGGTAGAAGCAGAATGATGAGTTCAGTTACACAGATCCAGCTAGAAGCAGTTAATACAGCAGAAGCTGAGGAGAGACACAGAATTCGACAGCCTTGTCCTTGTTTTTCTACATCTCAGCAAACCTATGAGTGGAATAGATGTGGCTATTAATAACCTAATTTCATGGCTAATAACCTAATTTCTCTCATTAAAATATTCCAGTTAGCTTCAAACCAGGACAGAAGATGTGGGAACTTCAGATGGACCAAGGAGGCATAGCAAAGAGAGTAGGAGGAGTTCATAGATTCACAGATCCAGAGAATGGTTTGGGTGGAATGGACCTGAAAGCTCATCCAGCTCCAAGCCCCCTGCCATGGGCAGGGACACCTCCCACTAGAACAGGTTGCTCAAGGCCTCATCCAAGCTGGCCTTGAACACCTCCAGGGTGGAGGGAACATCCACGACCTCCTTGGGCAACCTGTGTGTCTTACCACCCTCACTGTAAAGAACTTCTTCCTATCTCCAGTCTAAATCTGCCCTCCTGAAGCTTCAGTACACTCACCCTTGTCCTACCACTAAAACCTTTGTAAAACTCCCTCCCCAACTTTCTTGTAACTCCCTTCAGGTACTGGAAGGCTGCTCTAAGGTCTCCCTAGATTCTTCTCTTCTCCAGGCTGAACAGCCCCAACTCCGTCAGCCTGTTCCTGCAGCTGACATGTTCCAACCCTCTGATCCTCTTTGTACTCCGGTTGCCAGAAAGTGACAGCAAGCAAATGTTTGCTAGTGAGGGAGAAAGGCAAAGAAGCTTTTGGTGTTTATCTGGACATTTCAACTCTGTAGATGTGCTGTGGTGACACACTTAGACCCCTACTCATTTCTACACTGCATGCTCCCATCAGAGAAATCATTCAAAGCCCTCATCTGCTGGAAACATCTCATAATTCTGTTCAGAAAATAGTTTGGATGTTTTTTAAAGAATATTCTGCTTATCCTGCAGAAAAACATTTCAAAGTGGTTCAGCCACAAGGTCCTTTCTGAAGTGGTCAGGGTCAGGGTGGACAGAGGTTGGATTGTGGGTCCAGATGAGACCACAAAGAGGGTCAGAGGGCTGGAGCACTTCTTGTGTTGGGACAGGCTGAAGGAGTTGGGGCTGTTCAGTCTGGAGAAGAGAAGGCTCTGGGGAGACTTCAGAGCAGCTTTCCAGTACCTGGAGGGGGCTACAGGAGCAGGAGGGAGGGACTTTTGACAAGGGCTTGTAGTGATAGGATAAAGGGGAATGGACTGATGAGGACAGGCTACAAGAGTTGGGGCTCTGCAGTCTGGAGAAGAGAAGGCTTCCAGGAGACCTTGGAGTGGCCTTCCAGTATCTGGGGGCTACAGGAGGGCTGGGGAGGGACTATTGACAAGGTCTTGTAATGACAGGATGAAGAGGAATGGGTTTAAAGTGACAAAGGAGAGATTGAAACTGGATGTTAGGAAGAAGTTGTTTGCAGGGTGGTGAGACACTGGCACAGGTTGCCCAGGGAGGTTGTGGAGCACAGAAGCACAGAGTGTGATTGAAGATCCCATTCTGTGATTCTGTGATCCACAACCTCCCAGGAGGTGATCAGGACCACGTTGGATGAGGCCTTGAGCAACCTGGGCTGGTGGGAGGTGTCCCTGCCCATGGCAGGAGGGTTGGAACTGGATGATTTTGAAGATCCCTTCCAACCCAAAGCATTCCCTGAATCTATGAAACAGCTTCTTGACTCAGTGTCTTGATTGGGAAGAGACAATAATTGTCAATGCCATGAGCTGCCAGACACCTCCACAGCTTTCCTTTTTCTGCATGCACACACAACTCAAGGGAATTTGCATGCAAGAAAACAACTAAACTGAGTTTATATGTCCACATCCAAACCTTTTTCTCATTCTTTATCTATTCTGTGTGGACCTTCTTGGAAACTTCTAACTTATTGGCACCCTCCAGCATTATAAGTACAAGACCTGCTGTTTTTTTCCTAGTCAAAGCTTGCCTGGAATGAAATTCCAGCATCAAATCCTTTGTCTCCTTTATTCTTTGGAAGGTGATTCAAGGACCCTAATTATATAAGTGTCTAAACCATGCTTTGAGCAGGATAATATGGGCTATGTCCCCCCCAAAAAATGGGAACTGTTTGCCCTCATATACACAAACTGAAAGCAATTCTCATTCCAGGGAAGTGCTGCTGATTCCTCTTGAGAAGTCAGAGATATTTTCTACTTTTGATGTATCAGTGTGGCAAGGAAATAGTTAATATGAAGTCACAGAGCAGCTACAGTGATGTTTTATACATTCTCTACCTTACTATGCCTAATAGTTAGTATGTCTGTCTTCTGAATTTCTTCAGGTAAGGAAGGGAAAAGCAGGCAGTGGCTAATTTGATCCTGTAACAAACCCTTCAGGACATGCTCAAAAAGGAACTGCATGAAAAAGAGAAGAAGAAAACAAACAAATAAACAACAATTAAAAAAAAAACCAAACCCACCCAATAATTCAAACATTTAATGGCTAAATAGAGCAAAAACTGTAGTGGAAATTGTTCAAAGTGAGAAACACCACTGCAGAGATTTACTTTATAATGTATTGTGTATTGAGAAGCAGCTGCTTTTTGTTTCCACAAATCAAGTCCTGATAACACCCCAAGAAAAGCTGCTCAACTGAACTGCATCTTTTAGTTAGAGGTAACAAAGGCAAATCCTCCCTTTTCAGGCACAGGAAGAATTTAAAGCAGAGAGAAACATGCACATAAAAATAAAAACACTGAGCCTGAGTCTGAGTACCTAAATTATTTGTGAGGCAAAATGATTAAGATTTTTTTTTTCCTTTCTTCTTCTTCTTCTTCTTTCCATATTGCCTTTTATTTTATTTTCTTCCAAGGGAAACTGTTCTTACTGAGATGATGGTGTCTAGGAGGATTAACAGAAATTTCCTCAGGTCATTTCTGTAGCTTAAAAAAAAAAAAAAAGACACACACACAAAATAAAAGTATTAGTAACCATTTAATTAATAACAGTCTCGCTGCAGACAGATTAAGGCAACCACACTGAGTTTCCATCCATCACTTCTTGCATTGCTTCTGGCTCCCTTGGGATGCTGTGCAATGTTATCACAGGCACAGTTAGCTCAGCCAATTTATTATTTCCCATAGACAGCACAAACCCATTTGCATTATTATTACCCAATGAAACATTCCCCCCCACCCCACCCCACCCCGCCCCCAATAACATTTAACATAATTAAAATCTATGAAAAGAGAAGGCAGACTGTATTCTGCAAGTCATCAAGGATTAAAGATTAGTGTGACAGGTCTCCTGACTGAACATGCCAAGATTGCTCTTGCAAGTTGGTGATTGACCCTAGTTATGGTCTTCTCTGGTTGGATTTGCAGCGGGTGAAGGTGTGAAGGTGTTGGCAGCAAGGAAGCTGCCATGGGTGGCCTCTGTGTGAAGAGCCAGGGACTGCCCCGTGCCATGTTGTGATGAGAGCATTTCTAAAGAACATCTTTGTTGTCAAATCATAGGCAATGGAGGTGGCAGCTCACAGAACAATAATGCTGAGGGATCTGGGGGTGGTTAGTCTGGAGAAGAGGAGGCTGAGTGGTTAGTGTGGAGAAGAAGAGCCTGAGGGCAGATCTCATTGCTCTCTACAGCTCCCTGAGTGGAGGTTGCAGTAAGCTTCTTCTCCAGGCTGTACACCCCCAGCTCCCTCAGCCTCGCTTCATAGACCTTAGAGAACTTTTCCAACTAACACAATTCCATGATTTTATGAATTGACAACTGTTTTGGAAAGGGAGGATCCTTTATGCAGTGTTCCCTGCTAACAACATTCAACATCAGTTTTTTTTAGTCATGATAAGAGCACTCACTCCAGGAAGGACACTAAAGTGCTTGAGCATACCCAGAGAAGGGCAACAAAGCTGGGGAAGAGTCTGAAGAACAGGACTGGGGAGGAGCAGCTGAGAGAATTGCAGGTGCTTAGCCTGGAGAAGAGGAGGCTGAGGGAGACCTCATTGCTCTCTACAGCTCCCTGAGGTTGCAGTGAGCTGGGGGTTGGGCTCTGCCCCCTGGTATCAGGAGACAGAAAGAGGGGAAATGGTCTGAAATTGTGCCAGGGGAGGGTTATATTGGAGAGGAGGAAAAATGGCTTTGGTGCAAGAGTGGTCAGAGATTGGCACAGGCTGGCCAGGGAGGTGGTGAAGTCCCCATCCCTGGAGGTGTTCAAGAAACCTGTGGGGATGGCACTTGGTGAAATGGCTTAGTGTCCATGGTGGTGTTGGGTTGATGGTTGAACTGCATGATCTTGGAAGTCTTTTCCAACCCAAACCATTCTCTGATTCTCTGCTGAGACAACTAGAGTGTAAAGAGTCAGCAAGGACAACTGCAGCAAAAGATGGGGTCTGGCTCTTGCAGTGACCCAACACAAAGGTTAAAGCACTTTCCTTCCTCCAGGCAAGCACTTTGCTCTTTGCATTATCCTGTGCCATACTGTTCCAGTGGTTACTGCCTTCTTCCATGGGCCTATGGCCTCCTTAACCAGCTGGGATTCATATATCAAGCACACAGCCAGATACCAGCAGGTCTCACGATCACAGATGGAGCTCAGGCAGTAGCTACCAAACAGCAAATAGCAAACAACTCAATTTCCTTGTGCACACATACCCACTGTGGAACTGCCTTCCAAAGGGTGACATAGGCCAGCTCACAAATATCCAACATCATTCCTGGAACTACCTGGACACTCACCTGGAAGGACTTAATCACATAGACAAAGCAAATACTTTCTGAGCTAACACACACTGTGCTAAACTGCCTTCAGTTACTGACTCTGCTCCCATCAGACATGACTCAGAGTATTGTGTCCAGCTCTGGGACCCTCAACACAAGAAGGACATGGACCTGCTGGACTGGGTCCAGAGGAGGCCACAAAGATGCCCAGAGGGGTGGAGAACCTCTTGTGTGGGGACAGGCTGAGGGAGTTGGGGTTTTTCATCCTGGAGAAGAGAAGGCTCTGGGGAGACTTCAGAATAGTCTTCCAATAGCAGAAGGCAGCTACAGGAGAGCTGGGGAGGGACTTTTGACAAGGACTTGTAGTGATAAGATAAAGGGCAATGGATTTAAATTGACAGAGGGGAGATTTAGATTGGATATTAGGAGAAATTCTTTGCAGTGAGGGTGGTGAGACTCTGGAATAGGCTGCCCAGGGTGGTTGTGGCTGCCTCCTCCCTGCAGGTGTTCAGGGCCAGGTTGGATGAGGCTGGTGGGAGGTGTCCCTGCCCATGGCAGGGGGTTTGGAACGAAATGATCTGGGGACAAGCTGGGAGAGTTAGAGTTGCTCAATCTGAAGAAGGCTCCAAGGGGATCTTCCAACTGCATTTCACTATCTGAAGGCTGCCTGTAGGAAGGCCTGGGGAGGGACTAGTTAGAAGGGCTTGCAGTGATCTGAAACTGCTGCAGATTTAGGCTGGACATCAGGAGGAAGTTCTTTACAATGGGGGTGGTGAAATACTGGAACAGGTTGCCCAGAGACAAGGTTGAGGCCCCATCCTTGGAGACAGTCAAGGTCAGACTTTATGGTGTCATGAGCAACCTGCTCTAGTTGGAGGTGTACTGCTGGCTGCAGGGGCGCTGGCCAAGGTGACCTCTGAGGATCCCTTCCAACCCGATGCATCCTGTGTGACTCTGCAATTCTATCAATCATTTAATCCAAATTCTTTGATTGCTTTCTGCTCTCAGCACAGCCCTTCTCTTAATGCCCTGCATTTTATTTCACTTCCCTATAATCAAATTCCTGTCATTCTTCAGATCATTGGCAATGATCCAAATTCACACATAATTCCTAAGCAGAAGCTTAATTACTAATTTTTTTTTTTCACAAACCAGGGTAGCACAGACACAAAGAGACTCCAAGAAAAAGGAAAAATGCTATGGGGGCTCTAAACTACACCATATTTAATGGAACAAAAGACTGCTTTAGCCAAAGATAAGCACAACTCTGACCTGATTCAACTCCAAAGCAAACTGTTTGAAGCAGAGCGAGGTATTGTTTGATCATGACCAAAGATTAATGCTCCAGTTTTCTTTAAAGAAATAATAGTTACTGAACAAGCCTACTCCTTACAGAAACATCATTCAGTTCCTTCTGAGGGTTTCACATTGGAATAGACAATTTGGAAGATTTTAATATTTAATATTTAAATATTAATATATGGACTGCACTGATGACTGTGATTGGTCTTAAGTGTAGAATCATAGAATCATAGAATGGTTTAGGTTGAAAGGGACCTCGAAGATCATCTAGTTCCAACTCCCTGCCACAGGCAGTAATGTTCTCTTTAAGCTTTTTAATTTTTTTTAACCCTTGCTGGGGAAAAAAAAAGTATATTTGATAGTATAAAATGATATAACTTTTAGTGGCGCTACCATAATTCCACTTTACCGCTGTGGAAAGTGTTTTTTATACACTGTTACTTCTTCTGGGTGCTGTTTTGCACCTTCATTCACTTAAAATAAATATAGAAAGGATTCTTTCTTGGTTTTAGACTCACCCTTTTACTTGAATCACAGAATGGTAGGGGTTAGAAGGGACCTCCAGACATCACCTTCCTGCCAAAGCAGGATCACCTAGGACAGGCCATCCACTAATGCATCCAGATGGGTTTTGAAATAGATCAGATGAGGTTGTGCATGCCCCAGCCCTGGAGCTGGTCAAGACCAGGTTGGATGAGGCCTTGAGCATCCTGGGCTAGTGGAAGGAGTCCCTGACAACACTGGGGAAGTTGGAACAAGATCATCTTCAAGGTCCTTTCCAACCCAAACCATTCTATGAATCTGTGAATAGATTCAGCAGACTTAAGACTAGAGCTAGAAATTCCAACTATAACATTTACACCTAAACCCCCATTCCTTGGTGGAGTACAGAAGTTTAAACAGAATCAGAGAATCACAGAATGGTAGGAGCTGAAAGGGGTCCCTGGGAATCGATTCCAACCACCCTGCCAAAGCAGGGACACTCAGGGTAGGTCACAGAGGAAGGTGTCCAGGTGGGTTTGGAAAGTCTCCAGAGAAGGAGACTCCACAACCTGTCTGGGCAGCCTGCTCTGGGTCTCCAGCACCCTCACACCAAAGAAGTTTGTCCTCATGTTGAGGTGGAGCGTTTTGGATTCCAGTTTGTGTCCATTACTCCTTGTCCTGTCACAGGACACCACTGAGCAGAGCGTGGCCCCTTCTGCTTGGCACCCACCCTGCAGATCTCTGTAAGCATTGCTCAGATCCCCTCTCAGCCTTCCCTTCTCCAGGCTAAGCAGCCCCAGGGCTCTCAGCCTTTTCTTATCACACAGAGGTTCCAGTCCCTTCAGCATCCTCATGGACTCTGTTGGGCACTCTCTGGTATATTCCTGTCCCTCCTGAACTGGGGAGCCCAGAACTGGCCACAGCTGTGGTACCCCCAGGGCAGATTAGAGAAAGAGTTGAACCTCCCTTGACCTGCTGGCCACACTCTTCTTCATACACCCCAGGAAGAGAAGCTTAACCTCATTGCACAAGAATGGGGGGCAGGAGCCACCTTCAAAGCCAATATTTTAAGGAAGTCACTGCTGAAAATAGAATTAATTAAGTGAAGAAGAAAATTCAGTTACAAAGCATAAGTGCAAGCAAGCAGGTGAGGGAATCTTTCAAAATCCAAGAAGCCACAAGTAGGGAACACAAGTATCCCTAATTAAAACCAAACCAAACCAAAAGAACCAACAAAACTCTTGCAGGAAGTTTCAAAGTCTGTGTCATTCATTGTTCCAGACACTCACAGCAAACTCATGGGGCTTAACTTGTCTACAGGAGTGGATTTTGTGTAATCAAATCAGCCTACGTCAAACGTAACCTCCAAAAACCCCCACAAAACCCCAGTCAGCTGTTCCTTTATCAGCCTGCTTGATACAGCAAGTTGGTATGAGCAACAAAGAAGGCACACCCTGAGCTTAGTGATAGGCAACACAACCCTTCCCAGCTCTGCTGTTTGCTAAGCTGCTTCCAGCACTTAGCAGCCAGCAGCAAAACTTGTGCCAGAAAAGCTACTTTAATTTCCAGCGGAGTGGTCAAGACATCTTCTTCCACAAACAGCCCTGATGGACATCTTCATCCTAATGAACTGACCAGATGGAGCTGTCAGTTTGCATCACCAGGCTTAATTGATTTTAAGGCCATGAAAGACTCTTATCTGCATCTTTAACTTGTCCCACAATGAGACTTACCTAAGGCAGTTATTGCATGTAGTGCAAAAGGCATGGGCCAACGAGGGCAGATCTCTTTCATCTACAGGCAACCTCGAAGTATAAGTCTCCAGTGAAGAAACAAATTCACACAACCACAGAATCACAGAAACAGTCAGGGTTGGAAGGAACCACAAGGATCAGCAGGTTCCAACCTCCCTGCCATGGGCAGGGATACCTCACACTAGATCAGGCTGTCCACAGCTTCATCCAGCCTGGCCTTAAACACCTCCAGGGATGAGGCTTCCAACACCTCCCTGGGCAACCCCTTCCAGGCTCTTACCACCCTCATGCTGAACAACTTCTTCCTAACATCCAGGCTGAATCTATCCATTTCTAACTTGGTTCCACTCCCCCCCGTAATATCACTCCCTGACATCCTTTAAAGTCCCTTCCCAACTTTCTTGTAGCCCCCTTAAGATACTGCAAGGCCACAATAAGGTCACTTGAGAACCTTCTCCTTTCCAGACTGAACTGCCCCAACTCCCTCAGTCTCCTCACAGCAGAGGTCCCTCAGCAGCTTTTTGTAGTACTAAGAATCATAGAATGGTAAGGGTTGGAAGGGACCTCTAGAGATTAAGACCTTCACAAGCTATGCTTTTAACCTCATGAGAAAAAAAATACAAGGCAGATCTGTGAGTGTTGCTCTTTATAAGCCATTTTTGACCACTGTTGAGTAGGTTACAGAACCACAGAATCATAGAATGGTAGAGGATTGGAAGGGACCTCTGGAGATTGAGCCTTGCCAAAGCAGGATCACCTAGGGCAGGCCACACAGGAATGCATGCAGGCGGGTTTGGAAAGTATCTAGAAAAGGAAACTCCACAACCTCTCTAATATCTTAATCAACTGCTCCACAGAGCTTCACTGCTGCCATTTGTCTATTATTTCTCTGCCATTCCTGCTTTAAACATTGCTTGGTCTGTTGGAACAAAGAGCCTGAGCAGATGCATTCTTTATCCTGCTTATCTCCAGGAAAGACTCACACTATCATGTCATCTTTTTGACTTCTCTGATAGGAGATAAATTGTGCATTAGTTTAGACTTGCCATGGATTTTCCTCACTTTCCAAGCTTCCAACTTCCTTTTAAAACTCTTAATTCCCTAAGTGGCTGCAGTATTGCAGCAAAGCAGTGCCAAAGAGTAAGGCAGAGATCGTCCCCGCCTTGTGCTCAGCAGTGGTGAGGTTCCACTGAGGCCAACACTGGCCTCACTCCAACCTCCTTTCAGCTAGCTGTGGAGAGCAATGAGGTCTCTTCTCAACCTCCTCTTCCCCAGGCTAAACAATCCCAGTCTCCCTCAGCCATGGCCACAGGTTTCTTGAACACCTCCAGCCATGGAGACTCCACCACCTCCCTGGGTAGCCTCTTCCAATCCCTGACTACTCTTGCAGCTAAGAAATTCTTCCTAATCTTCACCATAAGACTCCCCTGTAATGTGAGAATTGTTGGCCAAAGTAAGACTCCTCTGATGCAATGTGAGAATTGTTAGGGATGGAAAAGCCCTCCAAGATCATTTGGTTCAACCATCAGCCTAACACCACCATGGACACTAAACCGTGTCCCAAAGTGCCATGGTCACAGGTTTCTTCAGCACCTCCAGGCATAGGGACTCCACCACCTCCCTGGGCAGCCTTTTCCAGTCCCTGACCACTCTTGTGGCAAACAATTTTTTTTCCTCATCTCCAACCTAGCCCTCCCCTGGCGCAATTTCAGACTGTCTCCTGATACTAGGGAAAAGAGCCCAACCCCCACCTCACTGCAAGCTCCTCTCAGGGAGCTGCACAGAGCAATGAAGTCTCTCCTCTCATCCTCCTCCAGGCTAAACAACCCCAACTCCCTCAGCCTCTCCTTATAAGACTCTCCAGATCCTTCACCAGGATTTCTGCCCTTCTCTGCACACATCTCAGCACCCCACTGTCCTCCTTGAAGTGAAGGGCCCAAAACTGGACACATTATTTGAGGTGCAAGCTCATCAGATGACAAAACAAAATTTTTATTTAGTTTATTTTTTTATTTTTAAATTTTTTTTTTTTAAGAAATAAAAAGTCTCCCTGATGGACTGATACCAACCTTGACAGCACTTAGTAAAATGTTGCTAAGTAGTATCCAAATGTCCTCCCTATCTTGCTAAATTCTCTCTGCTATCTGATTTAGCTCCAAGTCGGTTTTGTCTTTATGATAGGATCTCTTTAAATCATTCCATGTGCATTTTACTTTTATATATTCCATTCTATAAGCACATGGTAAATAAGATTCACTGGAACATAATGACAGCTGAGGGAAGAGCTTGATTGGCATGAAGACAAGAAGGCTTTGTAGGGACTTAATAGCAGCTTTCCAATACCTAAGGGGAGGTTATCAACAAGATGAAGCCAAACTCTCTGCTGAGGTGTGTGACAAGGGAAATTCAAATGCCAGCTTCATATAAGGAAAAAGAAAATCCCTCTGACACTAATTAAGGATTGGAACATGTCTTAGAGAAGTTCAGCCACCCAGGCCTTGAGCAACTTGATCTAGTGGGAGGTGTCCCTGCCTATGGCAAGGGGATTGGAACTAGATGAGTTTTAAGGTCCCTTCCAACTCAAACCATTCTATGCATCTATGAATCTTTAAGGTCCCTTCCAACCCAAACCATTCTATGAATCTATGAATCTTTAAGGTCCCTTCCAACCCAAACTGTTCTATGCATCTATGAATCTTTAAGGTCCCTTCCAACCCAAATCATTCTATTAATCTGTGAATCTTTAAGGTCCCTACTAACCCAAACCATTCTATGAATCTACAAATCTTTAAGGTCCCTTCTAACTCAAACCATTCCATGCATTGATGAATCTTTAAGGTCCCTTCCAATCCAAACCGTTCTATAAATCTATGAATCTTTAAGGTCCCTTCCAACCCAAACCATTCTATGAATCTATGAATCTTTAAGTTCCCTTCTAACTCAAACCATTCCATGCATTGATGAATCTTTAAGGTCCCTTCCAATCCAAACTGTTCTATGAATCTATGAATCTTTAAGGTCCCTTCCAATCCAAACCGTTCTATAAATCTATGAATCTTTAAGGTCCCTTCCAACCCAAACCATTCTATGAATCTATGAATCCTTAAGGTCCCTTCTAACTCAAACCATTCTATGAATCTGTGAATCTTTAAGGTCCTTTCCAACCCAAACCATTCTATGAACCTATGAAAACATCCCAGGCACCTAAACATTTTGTCTTGCACATAGTCCTGCTATGTGGTTAAGGAGAGGTTGATGCATTTCACACCCCATGTTAGGTACCCACAGAGCAGATCTCTGCACAAGGATTTGTCTAGAGACAAACCAGACATGAAAAGCTACATGAAACATGGATATTAGAGGATCAAAGAAGCTAAAACTGGAAAATACAATTCGCTGAGGAAACAAACTTTCAGGCCCCCCCAAATTCAAGGCCAACAAATTTTGACTCCATTCTTTCTACTTCATCTCTATCCCCAGGATTGTTGTGGAGCACTGTTTAGCCCACACCACTTTCCTCTCCTCTATTCTGATTTGTGTTTGCAATCACAGTCCCCTTCTGGGCTGCAGACAGGCAATACCTTTTTCTACCAGAAAGCTGCAAGCCCAAACTTAGAGATAAATTGTTAATTATTGTCTTTATTTTTTTTTCCCTTCTCCTTCTCCCCCCCTCCCCCCTTTTTATTTTATTTTTCAGATGTGGAATACATGCACATGCTATTTTCCCCCTGAATTTTAATTAACCCAAATCAAATTACCTATATGAGCTGTCAGAGGAAATGCCCAACCCATTTGTGAGAAGCAGAGTTACCTAATGCAACGTGAAGAAGCCTCTACTTGCTGGTATTTTGTTTAGCCATCATAGGTGGTTAATTACATTCTTTTGATGTCAGTAAAATCATTTAACTTCCCCTGAAGACATTGAAAGGCATCTGTTATATTGAAAGGGGAAAAAAAAAAAAAAAAAAAAAAAAAAAAAAGAGGATTTTCCCATGCCACAGTTTGAGTGTTTAAGCATAACTACTTACCCAGCACATATCTGTATCCACTAAAAGTTCCACATCAGTTTTTTGGTTTTGTGCTCCAACAAAAATCCAGCCATGAGAATTTTGCTCTTAGAGTTGCTAATGCACATCACCGAATGCAGGTGGCTGTAACCAAGAGCCCCATGGCTGAGGGCACGCTGAAAAGTTTGTTTTAGTGATGCAACTTCAGATGACAGTCATAGAAACATAGAATCACAGGAATTTTTAGGTTGAAAAAAACCCAAAATTCAAGGTTGACCTTGAAAATCACAGAATCATAGAATGGTAAGGTTGGAAGGGACCTCAAGGATCATCTAGTTCCAACCCCCTGCCATAGGCAGGGACACCTCCCACTAGCACAGCTCACTCAAGGCCTCCTCCAACCTGGCCTTGAACACCTCCAGGGAGGGAGCAGCCACAACCTCCCTGGGCAACCTGTGCCAGTGTCTCACCACCCTCACTGTAAAGAACTTCCTCCTAACATCCAGTCTAAATCTCCCCTCTGCCAGTTCAAACCCATTGCCCCTTGTCCTGTCATTGCAAGACCTTGTAAAGAGTCCCTCCCCAGCCTTCCTGTAGGCCCTCTTCAGATACTGGAAGGCTACTCCAAGGTCTCCTGGAAGCCTTCTCTTCTCCAGGCTGCAGTGCCCCAACTCTCTCAGCCTGTCCTCATAGCAGAGCTGCTGCAGCCCTCTGAGCATCTTTGTGGCCTTCTCTGGACCCGCTCCAACACTTCCATGTCCTTCCTGTGCTGGGGGCTCCAGAACTGCACACAGTACTCCAGCTGGGGTCTGACAAGAGCAGAGCAAAGGGGCAGAATCACCTCCCTTGCCCTGCTGGCCACGCTGCTCTTGATGCAGCTCAGGACTCGGTTGGCTGTCTGGGCTGCATGTGCAAACTGCAGGCTCATGTTGAGCTTTTCATCAACCCAGACCCCAAGGTCCTTTTCCTCAGGGCTGCTCTCCAGCAAATCATCAAGAGCAATTGATTGAAAGATTATCAAGATTGATTTATCATCATGATTGATTGAAAGATCATCAAGAGTGATTGATGGTTGGAGCATCACTCCTAGGAAGACAGGCGGAAAAAATTTGGGCTATTCAACCTGGAGAAAGGAAGGCTCTGGGGAGATCTTATTACATCTCAATACCTGATGGCAACCTACAGGAAGGCTGAGGAAGGACTATAATGGTTTGTAGCAGCAGGACAAGGGGCAATGGTTTGAAGCTGGAACAGGGTAGATTTAGGTCAGACATAGAAGAAGTTCTTTAAAATGAGAATGGTAAAATGTTGGAAGAGGCTGCCCAAAGATATGGTGGAGGCCCCATCCCTGGAGACATTAAAGATCAGACTTGATGTGGAATTGAGCCACCTGATCTAGTTGGAGGTGTCCCTGCTCGCTGCATGGGAGGTTGGACAAGATGACCTTTGAAGGACCCTTCCAACCTGATGCAATCTGTGAATCTGTGAATTGTTAACCCAGCACAGCCAAACCCACCACTAATCCACATCGCAAAACACCTCCAGGGATGGGGACTTAGCCACTTCCCTGGGTGTCCTGTTCCAATAGCATCTCTTTCAGTGGAGGAATTTTTTCTGATCTCCAAACTAAACGTTCCCCACCACAACTTGAGGCCATTTCCTCTCATCCTGTCATCTGATACCAAGGAGAAGAGCCCAACCCCCACCTCACTCCAACATCCTTTTAGGTAGAGAAATGAGGTCTCCCCTCAGCCTCCTCTTCTCCATTCTAAACACCCACAGGTCCCTCACATGCCCTGTTCTCCAGACCCATCATCAGCTTGGCTGCCCTTCTCTGGACATACTCTAGCCCCTCAATGTCCTTCTTCATATAAATAAATATAAATACAAATATATATAAATACAAATATGTATAAATACAAATATGAACATTAATATTAATATAAACAGAGATACAGATACAGAGACAATCTAAACCTACCCAGCCTCAGCTTGAGGGCATTATCACAATCAGTCATTATCAGACTTGGTCTAAGTTTCAGACCAGACATTCCCTTCCATGCCTCTAGGTCTGCTAGATGATGACTGCAGCCCTTTGTTGCAATACCCAACCCTCAGGCAAAAGACTAACCCAAGCAGCTCACTGCTGACAGCATAGAATCATAGAATCACAAAATCATAGAATCATGGAATCAGTCAGGGGTGGAAGGGACCACAAGGATCATCTAGTTCCAACCACCCTGCCATGGACAGGGACACCTCACACTAGATCAGGCTGTCCACAGCCTCATCCAGCCTGGCCTTAAACACCTTCAGGGATGAGGCTTCCACCACCTCCCTGGGCAACCCCTTCCAGGCTTTCACCACCCTCATGCTGAAGAACTTCTTCCCAACACCCAGTCTGGATCTACCCCTTTCTAGCTTGGTTCCATTCCCCCCAGTCCTACCACCCCCTAACAGCGCAAAAAGTCCCTTCCCAGCTCTCTCGTAGCCCCCTTAAGATACTGCAAGGCCACAATAAGGTCAGTTGGGCGCCTTTTCCAGACTGCACAGCTCCAACTCCCTCAGTCTCTCCTCACAGCAGAGCAGCTCCAGCCCTCTGATCATCCTCACGGTTCTTCTCTGGACACCTTCCAGCACATCCATAACCCTCCTGTAACAGTGGCTCCAGAACTGGATGCAGTACTCCAGGTGGGGTCTCAGCAGTGCAGAGCAGAGGGGCAGGGTCACTTCCCTCACCCTGCTGCACACACTGCTCTTGCTGCAGCCCAGGCTCTGGTTGATTCTCTGGGCTGCAAGAGCACACTGACAGCTCAGGTTGAGCTTCTCCTTCAGCAGCACCCTCAAGTCCTCTTCTCAAGGCTGCTCTCAGTCGCTGCCCAGCCACTGCCTAGCCTATATTGGTGCTTGGGATTGCATTTCCTCTGCCTCCTAACAACCCCCCTAACAATGGCAAACATGCATTAAGAGGAAGTTTGGGATATATACATGAGAGCTCTCCTGGGCAAGATCACTAACTGAGGTTTCATCTAAGGACAAGAATGAAGAATTATTCAATCTGTTCTTGCCAAGGTCTTCAGGTGCACCATAAAGTTCATGAGTAGATCAGGAGAATCCACAGAGCATCAGCACGCACAGTGCATCAGTATCTGTTTCCCAGAGGAAAACTTCCACAGTCCTTACAAGTCTGTCTGCCAGAAAAGTTTTATATGGAAACCACAAGAGTCACAATCACAGAATGCCAGGTTGGAAGGGACCCCAAGGATCATCTGCTCCAACCTTTCTAGGTGATATTGTAGTGGAAGTGAGCTGGCCCAGCAGCCTGCCGCCTTAGTGTTAAAACTGTCCAATGGAGGGGAATTCATCACTTCCCTGAGAGAGGATTCCAGTGTCCAACTGCTCCCGTGCTGAAGAATTGTTTTCTGGAATCCACTGGGTATCTTCCCAACAGTAACCTCTCTTCATTACCCCTCACCTTTCCCATGGGGCTCCTTGTAAAAAGGGAGTCTTCCTCTTCTTAGTAGCCACCCTTTATGTACTGGTCCATGGCAATAAGTTAGAATCATAGAATGGTTTAGGTTGGAAAGGACCTCAAAGCTCATCCAGCTCCAACCCCCCGTCATAGTGGGACACCTCCCACTAGTACAGCTCACTCAAGGCCTCATCCAACCTGAGCTTGAACACCTCCAGGGAGGGACAAGCCACAGCCTCCCTGGGCAACCTGTGCCAGTGTCTCACCACCCTCAGTGGAAAGAACTTCTTCCTAACATCCAGTTTCAATCTCCCCTTTGCCACTTTAAACCCAGTACTCCTCGTTCTGTCATTACAAGACCTCATCAATAGTGCCCTCCCACAGCCCTCCTGTAGCCCCCTTCGGATACTGGAAGGCCACTCCAAAGTCTCCTGGAAGCCTTCTCTTCTCCTGGCTGCAGAGCCCCAACTCTTGTAGCCTGTCCTCATAGGACAGGTTCTCCCCTAAGCCTGCTCATAGGAGAGGTTCTCCCCTAAGCCTTCTCATAGGAGAAGTTCTCCCCTAAGCCTGCTCACAGGAGAGGTTCTCCCCTAAGCCTGCTCATAGGAGAGATTCTCCCCTAAGTCTTCTCATAGGAGAAGTTCTCCCCTAAGCCTGCTCACAGGAGAGGTTCTCCCCTAAGCCTTCTCACAGGAGAGGTTCTCCCCTAAGCCTGCTCATAGGAGAGATTCTCCCCTAAGTCTTCTCATAGGAGAAGTTCTCCCCTAAGCCTGCTCACAGGAGAGGTTCTCCCCTAAGCCTTCTCATAGGAGAAGTTCTCCCCTAAGCCTGCTCACAGGAGAGGTTCTCCCCTAAGCCTTCTCATAGGAGAGGTTCTCCCCTAAGTCTGCTCACAGGAGAGGTTCTCCCCTAAGCCTTCTCATAGGAGAAGTTCTCCCCTAAGCCTGCTCACAGGAGAGGTTCTCCCCTAAGCCTTCTCACAGGAGAGGTTCTCCCCTAAGCCTGCTCATAGGAGAGATTCTCCCCTAAGTCTTCTCATAGGAGAGGTTCTCTTCTCTTCTCTTCTCCAGGCTGAACAAACCCCAACTCTCTCCACCCCTTCCTCACATGTCAGGAAACCAATTCTATAATTTCTCAACAAGCAAATAACCTTTCTAAATCCAAGCCAAGCCGTAGGTGTGGCTGGCTGAGGGTGAGTCAACACCAGCTTGAGAGCCACCAGCATGCAACTGAGCAGCCACAGCCTCCGTTTTGAGTTGACAAAAGCTAATAATGGGGTGGGGAGGGCTAATGAAACCCTGATGAACAGCAAGGATCTCTCCAAAATCACTTGTTGTGCTACAACACTGCCACAGGTGAAATACTAAATTGTTTTACTAGTGAGGCTCTGAGGAACGATTGCTCAGCAGTCTGGCTGGCTAACAAAATGGAATTTTTTTTTCCCTTTCACAGAGTGTGATTAGCTGAATAAAAGATGAACTGCCAAGGCATTTAATTTCTACAGAATAATGAAATAAATCTGAAGCTATTAATACAAGATGACATCACTGGACTTGTTACTATTCTTGCCATACTCCTCCAGGACATGTAGTAATTGCCTTCAGAGTTTTAATATTCATTTGCTAATTCATTTTCACAAATGGAGAGCTGTGCTTTTCTTGCCAGGCACTGATGGTGGTAACAAAGACTGAAAGGAACTGAACCAGTGGCTAAAGCCCTACCCAGAAGTCTGGGCACACACTCATCTCTTTTTTCTTCCCAGTCACTATGAAAGCCATAAACTCTATTTTACTGAAGCAGGAGAACACAAGAGAATAGCAGCTGAACGAGAGCCAGCAGTGTGCCCAGCTGGCACAGAAGGCCAGTGGCATCTTGGCCTGTATCAGGAACAGTGTGGCTGGCAGGACTGGGGATGTCATTCTGCCCTGTGCTGGCACTGGGAAGACCTCCCCTCAAGCGCTGTGTGCAGCACATTTCAAGAGGGGCATTGAGGGGCTGGAGGGGTGCCAGAGGAGAGAGAAGAGACTTGGAAAGGGACTGGAGGGGAAGGCTGATGAGGAGAGGCTGAGGGGACTGGGGGTGCTCAGCCTGGAGAAGAGGAGACTTGGGGGGGGGTGTGCAGTTAGCACTCTATAACTACCTAAAAGGAAGTTGCAGTGAGGTGGGAGCCAAGTTCTGCTCCCAGGCCACTTGTGACAGGACAGGAGGGCATGGCCTGAAGCTGTGCCAAGGGAGGGTTAGGTTGGATGTTAGGAAGCACTTCCTTATGGAAATGTGATTAGACACTGGGATGGACTGGCCAGGGAGGTGATGGAGTCACCATGCCTGGAGGTCTTGAAGAAAAGATTGGATGTGGCACTCAGTGGTATGGCTTAGCTGGTGTGGTGGTGCTAGGTTATAGGTTATAGGTTTTTCCAGCCTCGGCGATTCTGTGAGCCTGTGATCACTGCTGGAAGACAAAAGAACAGATCCACACATATCAATCCTACAAACAATATGAATCACCCCTGTCTTGGGCCAGAATCCACTCTATCTGTTATCCTGTCCTCCAGACACCAGCTCCAGGAGATTGTTGCTTGCTCACTTTTTGGCCACGTCTCCTTCAGAGCATACTAATGTATCACAGAATCAACCAGGATGGAAAAGACCTCTGAGATCATTGAGTCCAACCTATCACCTAACCCTTCTCGTTAACTAAACCACGGCACTAAGTGCCTCAGCCAGAATCACAGAATGCCAGGTTGGAAAAGACCCCAAGGTCCAGGCTTTTTAGGTAATAGCAGAGTTGCAATGAGCTACCCCAAGCAGCCTCTCAAGCTGAGTAGTCTAACTGCCCAGTGGAGGGGACTCCACCACCGCCCTTGGGAGATGATGTCTAGCTGCTCTCATGCTGACAAATTTTCTTCTGGAGTCCAGTCAGACTGTCCCCAGGAGGCATGAATCATATTTAACATCCCAGAGTTGTGGTGTAAGGCTGCCTGTGTCCATTCCCTAGGGGAAATGCTGACTACCAGGCAGACAACCCTAGCAACATCACCTTGTGCCACGGCCACATTTAGTCATGATGACAGCTTGGTTCAGTGACTCTGGTGCCAGAGCTTGGCACTAAATTGTTGCCTTCCTCTGAGCAACTCACAAGTCTCCCCTCCCCCAGGTGAACCAGGAGTGTTGGAAAAGGACTTTGTTTCTGATTCAGCATCAGGCTATGTAGGGTCACTTTAAGTAAAGCATGCTCAGGCTCACAGGATGTCAGGGGTTGGAAGGGACC
>VWZE01005330.1:15405-37317 GCA_013396675.1 Eubucco bourcierii
TTGCCCAGGGAGGTTGTGGCTGCTCCCTCCCTGGAGGTGTTCAAGGCCAGGTTGGATGAGGCCTTGAGTAACCTGTACTAGTGGGAGGTGTCCCTGCCTATGGCAGGGGGTTGGAACTGGATGATCCTTGAGGTCCCTTCCAACCTTACCATTCTATGATTCTAATACAAGCAGGACGAGGTAAATCTTTAGGAGTCATCAGGTGGTAGTCAGAACTTAAGGAAGAGAGGAAATCAAGGTTGTGCACAAAGGTGGGAGAGGTTAAAATGTAAGGGTTTAGAGGAACACTGAGACATGAACCTGCAAGGTAGGTTAGACAAACAGGCTGAAAACGAGGCCATCTGCAGTCAGGCCTCCACAGCGCTCGGGGTTGAAACCTTTGGCGGGTTTGGGGACAAAGCAGGGAAACCCGCGAGGCGTGTTACTTACCCTCGCTAAGGGGAAAGAACACGAGGAGCATCCTAGAGCAGACACCAGAGCTCCATCCCTCGGCCCCAGGACGAGCCATGCTCCTCCCGGGGGCGGCCCCTCGGCGGGCACAAAGCTCGTCCCGGCGGCCGCCCGCGCAGTTCTGTTCTGCCGCCTGGGTACCCTGCTCCTCCCGCCCGCAGGGCGCCGCCTCCCGCCTCTGTAGCGTCCTGCCGTACGGCCTCTTTCTTTCGGCGGGCGCAAGGCTGGGGCAGCGCCGCGGAATGGAGGCGATCGCTACCGCGGTTCCGCCGGCCGGTGCTGCTGCTGCTGCTGCCACTGCGCTCAGGGCTGAGGCGCCGCCTGCAGCCGAGACGCCATCCGAGGCCGCCGGTTCTCCGCGCCGGCTGCTGGCGCGGCTCGGGGCCAAGCTCTGTACCTGGTGAGTCCCCGGCCGCGGCCCCCGCTGGCCTTCACGTGGAGCCGGGCAGCGTCGGCCTTCTTACCCGCCTCCCGGGCGGCAGAGGGCCGTGCTCCGGGCCGCGGGAGCGAGCAGTGGAACGAGGAGACAACCTTTCTGCCCTCGGCGCGTCGGCCGATAGCGCGGTAGGGATGCAGTGGCTTCTGTGTGCCGTCGGCTGAAGCCGTGTGGTTCCCGGCGCCCTGCCGGCCCGCCGTTACTGCTTGGGGTGAGCCGAGCACAGCTTTGGTTCTTCGGGAGAGCCTGTCGGGTTTATTCCAGCCTGTCAGGAATGCCCGAAAAGAAGACAGGAACTTGAACTGGTCAGTTAACCTCACTTGTTCTAGTAGTTTTGCAAAATGTTGCCAGCCAGCCACACTGAGTGAGTGTAGTGATGGTACTTGAAAGAAAACTCTGAACTGTCACTGACTTCTGCAGAACGTTGTGTGAAGTACTGCTTTTTAAATTTTTTTTTTTAAGGCGGCTGGAGGTTCACCCACTTCAGTCTTCTTAAAGGTATTTCTGAGTCATAGGAAGGTGGTTTTATTGCCTTTTAATTTTTTTTAAAAAAATTATCTCTTTCCGATTCTTGAACAAAACTTGTGGTTCTTTTCTGTTTCTTGCCTTTTATAAATTGAATTGACCTCAATTTCAAAGCAAAGACACTGAAACACTAACTTCCAAAAGTGTTAATTCTTAAATTATCTTTTTTTTTTTTTTTTGGCAACTGCTATGAGCTATCTGCTAACCATGTTGGAATATGGCTTTAGTCAGAACCTACATTTTTGCATAACTATGTGCATAAAATGGTGAAATTATTAAGATGAAATGTTCTCTTCCCCCACCCCTTTGGGAAGGATTTGGTAGTTAACGCTGAACTTCAAGTAAACTGTCTGTGTGAAGTGTTGCCAGACTTTGCCTGTTTAGTGTTTGACTGCTGGCATAAATAAATTTAATTTTTGGAAAACTGTGTTTAATTTTGTGGGGGAAAAAAACAACATTAAATTACAGGATTTACTAAACTAATAGCCAATGGACTTAATAGATTTTATTAAAGTTCCTCAGATATAGACTGTGATTGTATTTTAATATCTGGGGCTATTTTTCTTCTACATTTCACATGGAGTCAAAGAAAGGCAGCCTGACTTTCTCATGATGTCAGGAGGTGTAGGCTGCTTAATGCTGGCTTTAGACCAATTTGTGGCCAACTCATGTTCTAAAAAATCTCCAAATGACTCCTAGTTTTGCTTACAGCCATAAATATAGCTAGCTAAGATAGGGTGGTGGGAGAGCAGTAATTACATAGTAGCCAACTACTAAGCAGTAAAAAACAACAACAAAACTCCCCAAACTATTAAAGGCCATTTCAGACCACTTACCTTGCATCATCTGAGAGTCTTAAGTGATTTAAGCCTTACCAGTGCATTAAAAAAAGAAGAGCGGAGATGATCAAGTTCTGTCACAAAGAAGTTAATAATTAATATATTTCCAAAAATTATAAATTATTAATAAGGAAGTGACAATCATCAATACTCATGTCAATACCAGAGTGAATGGAAACTCATGCCATCGAAGCATTTCTCCTGCAAGAAACTGTCTTGTAAATGGAAACCAATATGACTTCAAACTTGCTCTCAGGTGCTGCAGAGGGTAAATTTGCTGTGGGAATTTAGTGGACACTGAAATAATAAGGTTTATGAGCCCACACATAACAAGGGTCATCTTGGTCTTTTCCTACCTTGAGCCTAGTGCTTTGTGCCAGGAATGTGGCATCACACTTGCAATTTGAAGAAAGCACTTTTGAGATCCTGGCTGTTCTGCTGAGGCTTCCACCTGGTGTTGGGGTGCATGTGTACATGTGTGTCATGGTCAAGAGACAGATATTTTATACAACGATAAAGTTACCAGAAATGCAGTATTTTGGTATTTGCAGTGGCCATCTTTTGAGGGCAGCCTTCCACCACCAGTTAACAACGTCTTTATGTTGGTCTTTTAATGTTTACATTTTTAATCTCTTCAGGAAAGAAAAATATCTCTGAATTAAAATGGAGGAAAACAAGCCTGGAGAAGAGAAGGCTTCGAGGAGACCTTAGAGTAGCCTTCCAGTATCTGAAGGAGGCCTACAGGAAGGCTGGGGAGGGACTATTTACCAGATCTTGCAGTGACAGGACTAGGGGCAATGGGTATAAACTGACAGAGGAAAGATTTAGACTGGATGTCAGGAGGAAGTTCTTTCCAGTGAGAATGGTGAGGCACTGTAACAGGTTGCCCAGGGAGATTGTGGATGCTGCCTCTGTAGGTGTTCAAGAGCAGGTTGGATGAGGCCTTGAGCAATCTGATGTAGTGGAAGGTGGTGGGGTTGAAACTAGATGATCTTTAAAGTCCCTTCCAACCCAGACTCTTCTGTGAATCTATGAATCTTCCATGCAGGTAAAACCTGGCTTACTGCTGTTCACAACAACATTGACAGGGAGTAGAGAAAGGATAAAGTGTCACTCTGAAAACCAGCATTTTCTCTGTACAACCAGCAAATACTTTTTTATTTTAATTGTGACTTTTTCATTATAAGCTGACTGTGTTGTTTGTTTTTTATATTCACAGGCATATTTTGAAAACAATAATTCTGGGACAGATACTCTCCTTGTTTATCTGTGGGACTGCTGTTACAAGCCAGTACCTAGCAGAAAAATACCAAGTGAATACTCCAATGTTTCAAAGTTTTATCAACTATTCTTTGCTGCTTCTAGTTTATACAACAATGCTGGCATTTAGGACTGGTATGTGAAATGTGGGATGGGAGATTCTAGTTAATGTTTTTCCTTTCATCTTCTGTATTTTGTTTCATATTTTGAAACTAAAGAAGTCAATACTTGTAGGGTTTTTTCTAAGTTCATGATTAAATCCCTGCTTTGTAATAACACATGGACATGAATTTCACAGGTTAAATGTGCATTTAATTTTATTTCATTTCATATCTGTTCAAAATTATATGCTCTTTGTTTTCAAGTCCTATGTTATATTAGGGAAAATAGACTTTTTTGTAACTATCTTCACAGTATCACCAAGGTTGGAAGAGACCTCAAAGATCATCAAGTCCAACCCGTTACCACAGACCTCAAGACCAGACCATGGCACCAAGTGCCACATCCAAACCCACCTTGAACACCTCCAGGGACGGTGACTCCACCACCTCCCTGGGCAGCCCATTCCAGCAGCCAATGACTCTCTCAGTCAAGAACTTTCTCCTCACCTCCAGCCTAAACTTCCCCTGGCGCAGCTTGAGACTGTGTCCTCTTGTTCTGGTGCTGGTTGCCTGAGAGAAGAAAGTAACCTCCTCCTGGCTACAATCCCCCTTCAGGTAGTTGTAGAGAGCAGCGAGGTCTCCCCTGAGCCTCTTCTTCTCCAGGCTAACCAATCCCAGCTCCCTCAGCCTCTCTTCATAGGGCTGTGCTCGAGGCCTCTCCCCAGCCTCGTTGCCCTTCTCTGGACACGCTCAAGCACCTCAGTGTTCTTCTTAAATTGAGGGGCCCAGAACTGGGCACAGGACTCAAGGTGTGGCCTAACCAGTGCAGGGTCCAGGGGGAGAATGACCTCCCTGCTCGTGCTGGCCACACTATTCCTGATGCAGGCCAGGATACCATTGGCCTTCTTGGCCACCTGGGCACACTGCTGGCTCATGTTCAGGCAGGTGTCAGTCACCACCCCCAGATCCCTTTCTGTTTGGCTACTCTCCAGCCACTCCCACCCCAGCCTGTAGCTCTGCATGGGGTTGTTGTGGCCAAAGTGCAGCACCCGGCACTTGGATTTTTTGAATGCCATCCAATATATTCTTTATCAGAGGCTATTTAGTATTCTTCCTATTCTTAATTTACTCTTTTAAACAACTCTAGTCTTGCATTTTTTTTTCTTGCTGTGGAAGAATTTTTATGCTTTTCACCACTTGCATTGAATCTTCACAGACTGCATTTTGCTGTTGTGTTTTTCTTAAGCAGGTGCAACCAAAATAGAATATCTCAGTATTATTTATGCTTCTAAAAAGTAATATTCTTTTACAACATTTGCTTGGAAGGAAACACTGACTACTGTTTTCTTCTAAATAGATGGTGACAATCTTTGGCAAATTTTGAAACAGAGATGGTGGAAGTATATTTTTTTGGGACTGGCTGATGTTGAAGCCAACTACATGATCGTAAAAGCCTACCAATACACAACTCTCACAAGTGTACAGGTAAGGACTGATGTCTCTTTTGAATTGTTGCTTTTCTTACTGTTTTGAACTGGTTTCTGAAATGAGATTTGTAGGACAGCTGTGGAAGCTACTTAAGCCTAGAAAACCTTTCAAATATCTATTTTCTCTCTGCAATACAGGGAAGAGCATCCTGCATCATGAATAACATTGGCTTGTATTGCTCAATACCAGCTCTCGAGTCTAACTCTAATTATTTTGATGAAAAACACTTCTAAGAGTTTACCGACAGCCATTTGGGATTTTTTCCTGATGCAATGTAAAGTTTTATGACAAGATAACACTCACTTGGCACAGGCTCTTGCTGATGAGACTTGTCTAGTCCTAAAAGCTCTGGGGAAGGCATTATGAGGTGTAGCACCACACATGAAGACATACTAGTAGTTAGGTGACGTTGCTGACCATCCTGTGAGTGACCAGCCCTATGGCTTATGGATGTGTTATTCTCCGTAAGAGATAGAAAGGAAACCATTGTGCTAAGCTCCTGAAGGGACAGTCAATGTCCTCTGCAACACTGGTGCTATGTTGCTGCACTAGTATAAATCTTGTGTTCAGAAATAGCTCTACAAGCAAGAGGGCTAAGGCAGGGCTTCCTTTGTTACCCTGCACAGACATAAGTTGCTGGAAGAAGTAGTGCCTTCCTCCTGCCTCCCAACTGTGTGCTCCCAAGCTTGCATGGCCAAATTCGTTGAGCAAACTGGCTGAGGACTCTGAGCAAAATCAGACTAAATCCTGCCTTTTTCTGGACTGTTGGACGTGTAGGTAGCCCCACAGTTTCTGCTGGAACGAGGGAGGAGATGGTGCAGAAGCAAAGAGGCAGTGTGCCTGGGGCCATGCCAGTCTGCCTGTTCTTACTGATGATAGGTCTGTGACTAGGGTCATGGACCCACTTACCCTAATGAAAAAGTAACATACCATGCACAGCTGGCTGTTCGTTGGAAGGGAGTGTTTAGGTGTCAGTGTTTTATAGTCAGAGTCACAGGGATTAATATTTAAAAGAATTACCTGTAAAGCAATAAACTCCTGTGTTCTGGGCACTTCAAGAGAACTGCAGTAACTTTTCTGTGCACTGCCAAACACCAGTAACGTGTCTAAGGGATTATTATTGTCACATTTCCACTTTATACTTGCACATCAGGACTCATTAGGCCTTTAATTTTCTTACAAATAATGCCTAAGAAATCAAAGCTTTAAGAGTGATGCATTTGAATCTCAAGATCAAGTTAAGCTGCTAATTGAGACACTCTTTGATCATATACTTTACAGCTGAAAAAAACAGGACTTTGATCCAAGTTCTCAGAAGTAGTAAAGCTATTTCCATGATTTCTTTCATAGAAATTAAGAGAGAATAGATAGGTAGAGTAGGTTGACCTGTCTGGCTGCCAAACAGAAGCATTTGCTGAACATTTTTCCCATGTGCTATCCTTCAGAGTGATGCTGCTTTTTGTCAGTTCAGCAATGGTGGATTTGTGTTAGCTACCTGCTTCTGTAAGATTCTCTGAAGTTGTCAGGTTCTCACCACCCTCAGAAATAAGATAAAGAACCAAAAAAGAAAGAGAACCTGTGATTTGCTGTAATGCAAGGCATTTTCTGTCAGTCAATAGCAAGCAGTTCTGTAGCCTCATCAGAAGCTGTTATTCAAAGCACCCAGCCTGATGGCCTGTCTGCAGTGTACTGTCTGTGAGCTGGTGCCCAGGGAGCCTAAAACAATGCAAGGAGTATAATGCCACCTCTCCAAACAAAGGGTAATCACTGTTAAAATGTTAGCTGTGTGGAGCTTAAGCTTCTCTCTGTGAAACTTGTCTTCAAAGCCAAGTTTCCTTAGCTCAGCAAGGCACTTCCAAGTATTTTTTCACATGTGCACACAAAAGCAGAGCTGGTTTTCCTTTAGTTGTCAAATACTAGCACTGCCCGGAAGAAGTTGTGAGATTTTTTAGAAGATAGCATTGAGATGGCAGCTCTCATTTCTCTGTAAATAAAGGAAAATACTTTGGTCCACAACTGAATTATTTTTGTTAGGTTGTGGCTGGGGTAATGCCGCAGTCTTTCTGTGTCTTTCTGTCTTGTGGCAAGACTTGACTGTGCTGCTCTTTGGTCACGCAGGAAAAAAAAAAAGCAACAAAGCTGTGATTCTGTGTTGTTGGCATATCATTTGGCCCAATTAGTATTTGCTCCCTAGGTAATTTGAGTGAAGGCATTTTATAGGTTGCTGTTGACACAGTATCAGCTGATGGGCGAGCATAAACCTCAACAGGAGAAAACGCAGACTGCTTCCCTGGGACTTGGCTGGAGGCTGCCCTAAGGGAGCCTTGTGGGAAAGTGAGCAGGGTGAGTTGTTGAGCTTTCTTGTTCACAAAGCTATCTGGAGCTGGCAATTTTAAGTAAAGCAATGACCTCCAACAGTCTATAATAATTTATTAACCATGTTTTAAAACATCTTTTAATAATTTACTCACTCTACCTCCTATAAACCATGTGGCTAAAACCTGACTTGAGTCAAAACATTTGTAAATCAAATCACCAGATTATCTTTTTCCCATGTGAAAATGCAGGCTAGAATTAAGTAGGATGGGTTTACTGAGGCTCTACTGGCAATAGTAATCAGTATCGCAGTACTACTGTAAATGGCATAAACCCTGAATAAATAAACTTTATTATTTTAGATTATTTCATTGACACAATTCATTGAGGCATTAAATCTGCTTTGCACCTCTTTGATCTTGATCTTTTACAGAAGAGAACATTTTCCACCAAAGAGATATGTAATGCAATAGATGAAGGGAAGGCAAGATCTGGTAGTTGGAAATCAGATTTATCGGATCTGTAATTGAGGGTAATAGTCCCCTGGAACAGATCACCAGGGCATGTTCTTCATCATTTGGTGCCTGTGTGTCCTGGCTGCAAGTTTTCTAACCAAGATACTGTAGTTCTACAGTATGTTATTGGTCTGGATGTAGCAATGCTTCATCTGACGTTACTGAAAGAGCTCCTGGCTCGTTATGTACCATTCTTTTATGCCCTAATTAAAAATTTACCTTTTTAAAAGAGTTTTTCTTCCACTCTTTCTGTTTTGTTGGAAAAGTGCTTTAAGATTGGAAAGCTATGTGGTAACATCTCAATAGGGAACTGAAAGTTTGCTTAGTAGTAGGAGAGATGTCTACTAGTGAGGGAGTAAATATTTGCATTTTAATGATTGTAATACTTCTTGGGTTTTGATAGTAGTCCAAACAGTCCAATTTTGAAGGCTTTTCCTTAGTCCAGACTAAAGGTATGATAGAGGAAAGGACCTGTGATTGGATAGGAACTCAGAGTGTGATACTTTCCAGTAGAGCAAAGTTGTATTGAAATAGGTGAAATGACAGGGGTAAGGCAACTGTAGTGGTACACTTAGGCAGGCAGAGGTTGTCAATGAACACAAAGGACTAAAGGCTCTTGTCCTGATTGTAATGATTATGCCCTATTTACCTGAACCTAATTCTTTGTAGGGACTTCAAGAGGCCAAGTTTTAAGGGCTGACATTTGAGAGTAATTTGTGAGCAATCTTTGGGAAGCTGATTATGTGCTTTGCTGTACACTATTGTCATATATAGGTTCATGGCACTCTACTGAGGTCAAAAAATAAATGTTTGGGGTTTTTTTTCCCTCCAGAAAAAATCAGAAACAGAGTCTTAATTTTGAGTTTGTTGAATTAAATAGTAACTATTAGCTTAATATTCTCAGTATTATTTGGTTATTACATTACACCCGTCTGTATTAAGAACATAGCTTGGCACTTTCTGTAATAATGAAGAACAAGTAGAAGATGGATGTGTCATGGTGTGCAGACATCCTTGAAACAAAGCTGTTCAGTTTGCTTGGAGCAGTGTCTGCAAACACATTTGAAGAGCTTCTAAACTCCAGATGCCTTTTGTGTTGTTGATGCTGATGCATGGTTGAATTAGAATGGATTACCTGCTTCAGATTAATTGAGAGTCTGCTCTAACAGAAAGAATAGTGAGAACACATAGGTGGCTTCTACATACTTCCATCAGAGACTGGAAGATTGGGAAAGTGACTTTAGAAAGCTATTCTTCCCTTCCTGTCTTCTATTAGTTTTGCACATGGCCTCTACCACATTTACCATTAAAAAAAAAATTAATTTAGTAAGACACAGTTGGAGGTGGGGGATGGGAGGAAATTAGAAGTAGAATCGCAGGATCAAGTTCTCATCCCAGTCATTTCAACATAAAATCGGATTACTTACATACTTCATTTGTTCCAGATTTTTACTTCACATACATGAAGTCCTACATTTTAATTGCAGTTTTGAGGAGGATTGAAAAGTAGAGGTAGATAAAACTTGCTGGGGAGAAAAGGAAATGTCAGTGAACGTATGTCGGTGTATTGGTGTCATGGGGAGCGACATGGTTTCAGAGCAACATCCTAGCATTTGTTTGTGAATCTGCAGAGATTAGTTAGATCCATCGTTAGATGAGTTTCTAGGTAAGTGCCTTCCTATCAGGAGAGAGTGGACACCTGCCCCAACTCCTCCTTCGCTTGCAAAATGCTTTTAGTGGTAAAATGTGGGTCTGATGTCTTTTCAGTGAAACTGCTGGGGTTGCTTTGTGGCTTTCATTAACATCTGATAGTGACAGAAAGTAAGAACCTGTACATTTGCTTTCAGGATAGTATAATCTAGATTTGGGGTGTGTTTCTAATTCAAACCGTTTCTCTGTATGCACAGCTGCTGGACTGTTTTGGGATCCCTGTGCTGATGGCTTTGTCGTGGTTCGTTCTCCGTGCAAGATACAGACTGATCCATTTCCTTGCTGTTGCGGTCTGTTTGCTGGGTGTAGGAACAATGGTGGGTGCAGACATTTTGGCAGGGAGACAGGACAGTGAAGGTAAGGAGACCTTTGCCATGAGGGTGGGGGGAAAGAGCAGAGAGACATTACCATGGTGGGCTAACTTGTGAAGGAGAAAGAGGAGCAAATGCAGGGGGAGTGGACAGAGTTCTATTTTAAAAGAGAAGAAAAACTACTCTTTGTATTTCTTGTCCAAGAAGGTAGTGGCCGAGGAGATGCTGATTTTATAGCGAGCTATGGAATTTCTTTTCTTGTAGTTTTGGGTTATTTCTTCCACCTTAATAGTGAAACACGTGTTAAGCTTAAATTTTGCTGCTGTGCATCAGACCTGGTGAAAGCCCTCGTTCTGGAAGGCTTCTTCACTTCTACTGAGCATGTGAGGTGGTCTAATGAGATGCTTGCCTCTCTCTGCAAACTTGATCTTGCTTCCATGTTACCAGCTTACAGGCAGCCAAGCTTCTCTTATTTGCAGTTTTGTATGAGCACAAATAGTAAAGTTATTCAACAGTAGCTGACTTCTCAGAGTTATCTTTGGCAGATCCAGTAGAAATGGTCCAACAGATCACAGACTGGAAAGCAGGGGTTTACTTAATGGGAGAGCAAAAGGAGATGTGAACAAAACGCTGGGATTCCTGGGACCTTAAGCGGGGAGGCTGGGCTCTGGGGACCAGGATCCATCCAGGTGCAGATAAGTGCAGGTCTCTCTTTCTCTAAAACAACCCATATCATAACAACTTTATTTGGAATATGAATTTTGAATTTTCTGAGCCAGAGGCTATGAGGCAAGGCAAATTTCAGGGCATTGACATGCTTGTTTTTGGGGCCTTGCTGTAGGTAAGATGTCAAGACAAGGCTTAGCTTTAATGCTTTGTGGTGCAGGTATCACAGTCCTGAAGGAGAAGAATCATTTCCCTGAGACTTTAAGACAGTTGGGCTTTATTCACTGACTTGTGTATCATTGCTACTATTTAACCTTGTCTTTTCAACATGTTTTCTTAGTGATTGCCAGCTCAGGGGAGGAAATTTTAAATCAATTCAAGGCTTTAAACAACAGTGAACCTTTTGCTATGTATCTGATGCATAATGACATTTACTTGATGAGTGATGGTATCACAGGGAGTCCCATTTGCACAGTATAAATAAGTTGCAGCAGAACACATGGTATCACCCATCTACAGTGGCCAGTTAAGACCTGTCATAAACCTGAAGCTGAGTTCAGATCCTGGTGAAATCATTAGACTGTTTTTAGCAAGATCTGAATCATGCTTTACTGCAGAAGTGGAGGTGATATTCAGAAAGGTGGAGAGCATCTCTAACTAGGAATTTTTTTCGGTCTCTACAGTGGCTAAGGTCAGCAGAAGTAGAATTGGACCACACTATAGTGGCTTGGATAGGATAAAATTTAAATGTTGGGTTTAGCTCATTCCAGACTGTGCAGGGGGAGGTGGCTGGATAGCAGAGTCCACAAGCAGACACCAAACCACTCACCTGCACACAGAGGGGATGTTTTCTTTCCCCTTATTTTGGAAGATAGAGGTGTTAGAGATGTATTTGCTTGTCTTTTTAAAGGAAAGTTTACAAGTGTTTGCAGCATTACCCTTATTGTGGATTAATATTTCTGTACAGGTAGTGACGTGGTGATTGGAGATGTCTTAGTGCTTCTTGGTGCTTCTTTGTATGCCATTTCTAATGTGAGTGAGGAATACATTGTGAAAAATCTGAGCAGAGTGGAGTTTCTAGGAATGGTGGGCTTGTTTGGGACTATTATCAGCGGTCTACAGCTGTAAGGATCTAATATTTATTTTAAAACTAATTAAGAATATTCTGCAGATGATTGCTTGTCTACCATGAAATGATGTTGTTATAAATTAATTCTTTGTTTGGTCTGCGTTTGACCTCTGTGGGAGTCCTCTCATTTGGATTTTATTTTTGTTGCTGATCAGCATCTGTTTCATATCCTTTTTATCTGCACCGCTCTTATTACAGCAATTCTAAAGCTGAAACCGTGCAATTGAACACTTGGTTTTGTTGATCTTTGTGAGGATCCTCAGTATGCTGAGGACTGTTCACAGGCATGTATTCATGGATTTTCTCTGTGGAAGAGTTCAGGAGATAATCATTAGCGGGAGTTCTTCCATATTAAACTTCAGTGTGAAATGAAACCATGTATACTCTTATAAATAAACACATTAGAGCAACAGACCACATGCACTTAAGTCCATCTAATGAATTTTATGTTCCTCATTTCTCATCATTATAGTTAATAATTTCCTCAAATGGTATATCAAATAAAAATGAATCTTAGAAGGATGAAAAAGTCTGGCAAGAAGGCATAAGAATTAAATAAAAGTGCTCTTGACTTTCAACCACTTTAATTTTCAAGTCTTTTTTCATGCTTGTTAGATTTTGGAGTTAGTGTCATTCAAGAAAATTTCAAACTAAAATTAAGGAACTATAAATCAGAATGTTTCTTTTATATGTTGGTAATTAAATTATCTATTTGAATATTATTTTTTTTTCTCTCTTTTATCGTATTACATTTTTTATTTTACTCTAGAGCCATTGTGGAACATAGGGAAATAATGAGAATTCCATGGAACTGGAAAATTGGTATGTGGATGACAAAATTATGTGCTTTTTTAAGAGAACCCTGCAAATTATAGTCATTTAGACTTTTGAGTGCTGGAGTTGAAGGTTTTTCTTCTCTGGATATGAAGCAACATTCATATTGTCACAAATCTGTTTTCTGCAGACACTGCAACTCAGCAGAGAGATGTGTTTTGTGGGATTGAACATTAAAACCTTTGAGCTCAGGTTTTGCATTCCATATAACACGAAACAGTTTCTGAAAATAAATTGAAACAAGTGAAAAATGAAGCCTGTTTAATTACAGATGTGTTTGGTGCTGGAACATCACAGGAACAGTTTTCTGTTGTCCTTCCTAAATGAAATACTGGGAAAATGGATTTTATGACATTTTGACTGCAACAGAACTGTATGTTATTGATAAACATGGGTCTAAATTTCTTCAGTCAACTTCTGCCTGAACTAGGAAATAATGAGAACTTTCTTGTATGGCTACAGTAAATTTGCAATACAGGATAGACATGGATAGGACGTATTTCTTTATGGCTTCTTAAATTTACATTCCCATGTCCTTTAGGATGCTTTATCCTAAAAGAAAAAAAATGCATACTTTTAAGTCATCTGAAGAACATCAATGTTCTTTAAATCGTCATCTTATTTTACAGTGCTACTGTTCACAGTCTTTGCCCTGTGTATGTTTGGGCTGTATAGCTTCATGCCAGTAGTGATTAAAGTTACCAGTGCAACTTCCGTCAACCTGGGTATTCTGACCGCGGATCTCTACAGTCTGTTCTTTGGGCTTTTCCTCTTCTTCTACAAGGTAAGATCCTGTGTTCTTTCAATGTAATTTCAGTTATATCAAGCATAAAATCAAAGGATAAAAGCCACTGAGCAGTCCTTTGCACTTGACATTTCGTACAGCTTGTATTGTTCGTTGTTGGCAGATGTCAATCAGAAGGAGTCCTACTTAGTTAATTAGCATTGCATCATTAGGCAGATAATGATTTTCAAACAACCTGACACTTGATGGAATGTGTTGATGTTGATGGACAGTAATTGCTCAGAGTGTTCAAGTGGTAGGGTCCTTGCTGTAAACTGTGCAACCATATGTTAGATTTGCTTCTTCTTTCTGTATGTCTGAAGAGAGAGTTGACTTGCCCAGTCCTCAAAGGCATTTGGTGCCGGAGAGAGAAACAGTTTGCCTCGATTTACAGAAATTAATATTTACTTTTAGAATTTAGAAATTTGATCTGTTCGTTACCAGCGTCTTGGGATAAGTGCTACTGCTAAGGAGAGAGTAAAGGAGCTGCAAGAAATACTGATAAATATATTATTCTGTACCTCTCCAAAAGGCAGTTACTTCTATTGTGCTCTAAAATATTGTTGGTAATGTCTATCTATTCAAGCTAAATGACAAGCCAAAAAGATTTCATTCCACCCAACATTTTTCATCCGGAGTCATTTGTGAGAACCTGACTTATTACAGCAATTGGAGTAATTGAGCTTGTTGCTCGGTGACTGGAAGGGCTTAGTAAGAAGCTTGTGAACTTTGCTTAAGAACATAATTTGTATTATTCCATGTGGTTGCTTTCTCTGCAGCATTATGGAGAGCCAGAAGCTTTTAGGTCAGATTTGTTTCTGAAAATGAAGGCAAATTTGTTTTACACTGTGGATTTCTGGTAATGGTAGGGTCTGAGAGCAGGTAGATTTTCCTTTTTAACAGTCTCTTAGCTAGCCTTTAGTCCCTATTTTAGATTCCAAAATTTACTCCAAGATACAAAGCATGCATTAAAAATGGATGTAGGAGGTGAACCATACTTACATTCTGACAATTAAAAAAATCCTTTCTGAGTCACTTCTAAGTCACTTCTATCTGTTTTGGCACACAGATAGCTTATCTCAAGAAGCGATTATAAATTTATAGTAAAGAGGAAGAAATAAACAAGAGTTTTGGAAGGGATATAATAAACTTCAGGATTTTTAGCTTATTTTGGTAAGGGTTTTTTTTTCTGGTAGCAGGTTATCCCATAATTGTTGACTTCAGGGTATGCTGGTGGCAAAACAGAAAAATGATTTAGAAAAGACTTTGGGATTGTATTATGAAAATTTAGCTATTTATTAAAATAAGAGCTTGCATCTGTGGTTAGAAACAAAGCAGCAAAAAGGGGAAGGATGAGGTTTTAACTTGTGCACAGTGTTTTGCTGATGCACTCAGCTTTTCAGCCCCAACCACATCTGTTTAAGGTGAAAAGTGAATTGTGCGTATTTGTTTTGATAAACTCTTTTTTCTCTTTTACTCCATAATGTATCTTTGCTGTGCTTGTTCCTAATGAACTCATAAGATACCTGTAGTCCCTCAAGATACACTAAAAAAGATCTCCAAATGCTTTTGTTGTATGATCCCCTATGGAAGAGGAGTATACTGCAAACAGAGACACTAGATGGAGTTACAGTCCTCTGGTAACATATAAAGTAGTCTTTAAGCTTGGTAGTGAGTATGGGGATATAAGCTGCACAGGTATGAATGACATTAGTGTCTGAAGCAGGGAAGTTGCTGCAGTATTTGAAATAGGGGGAGGGAGGGAAAAGAATTAAAAAAACTAGAAGACCCCTGAGCCCTTCCCAAAAAATGAAAGAAAAAATGTTCAGTGGCTTCTTGGAGCAGCATGATGGAGATTCACCTCAACAGCAGCAAAGACATAGGCAGGCCTTGAATCACAGCTATACTGCAACAGCTTTGGCACCCTGGCTTGCTGACTGTTAATTCCTCATGGAGAAATCAATTCTGGGCAGCATCTGAGACACCTACTGCCTTACACGCACTACAAGAGGGCATCTGGTAGTTACTGTGCCTACCCAGTCTTGCCTGACAGCTATGTGCTCTTTCACACAAACACACGTGTTCACTCATGGCCTTAGTTTGCACCGTGAAGAAGTTTTGCAGGTGCCTCGATACAGACCCACGTTCTGCCTGTTTGATTGAAACAAATCAGGGGGAGGACCACAGATGCTGCTGCTGCCTCCGTGAGGATGTCTTGAGACCTTGGTACTGCCCTGTGCAAGGTGAACACTGGAGTTCAAGCTCCTCCAGTCAAACAGCCAGCAAGTGAGGAGGGAGAGCACACATCACAAGGCCACTGTGTTTCTATCTGCTTTTCCTTTTGTGTAGTGTTATACAAGAGCTTCCAAGCCAAGTAACTGCCAACCAGGAATTGCAATGCCTTAATGATGCCTCGGTCTTTATTTTTTTGGATCAAAATCCATCATCCAGGTCCTACTATTCATTTCACCCAACTCTACTGTTTGATAAGATAGAATTTGCTTTTCAACTATATCTGAAGAAACTAAGGAGGTTAGGGAATACTGACAGTGGGATGTAAGATGTGCCATGTCCATCATACTGTTTAACCAGTGTGGATTGGCAAAGGCAATGAGGATTTTAAAAAATCTGCTGAAAAATTTTCCTCACTGTGAATAATTTGATTACTTTCTGTTATTTAAGCTGATGTTACGAAGTATGCATTTATTTTTCTGGCAATTGTTGGACTTCAGGCAGGCAAGGAAAAACAGTGAATCAAATGCCCTGATGTACCTTGGCAGCTCGTACTCTTACCTCACGCTACACTTAACAGAGCACAAATGCCAATCTTGTTAAAGGCGTCTCAGTCTCCCTCTCTTTGAAAGGGGTGTAGAGAGCAAACAGGTTTTGATCCAGTAGTAACATTTATCTAACCTTGTGGATAATTAAGACAACTGTGCAGAGAACCAACTGCTGTGGTAACTTGGAGTAGGATGGAGAGTTTTTGTTTCTTGCCAGTGCTGAAACAAAGTTCTCTTAGGGGTAGAGTGTTTCAGCATTCAGGTGTAGTATCACCATATTTACAGCCATCTATTTTCTCTTTGAAGATTCTAGTACGTAGACCTAAGAAAACTCCCTGCCCTGCAGTGTTGAGGATGAGATGTAGAGAAGACATGCCAGAAGCTGGAGTCTGTCAGTGAATGGAGCTGTTGAATTTTTATTTTCAGACCTGAGTACAGATTGTGGTGATAATCCTCATTAAAATATTTTTTAAAAGGAGGATAGCTTTCATGTTCTTAAGACAAGGCAGCGTTGATATGTTTTCACATCAGGAAAGACTTCACTTGTCTCTTTCTTTTCTCTGCCAGTTTTCAGGTCTTTATATCCTGTCCTTCGTTATCATCATGGTGGGTTTCATCTTGTATTGCTCCACTCCCACTCGGACAGCAGAACCCATGGCCTTGCCACAGCCTAGCAGCGCTGGCTTGGACAACGCAGCATTAAAGCTTGAAGAGAACGACAGTGAAACTCCAGGCATAAGTGTACAGTTCACAAGAGGAGAAACTGTGGTGGTCAGTGCTGATTAAAGAAGTGTCAGCATTTCAGAACAGAGCTTTTTTTCTTTTTTTTTTTTTTTCCTGCCAAATTTCCCTCAAATATTAATCTTGAAAATTCTTCTACGGCCAAGGCGTATGTTGCACTGCCCTGGTTTTAATGCACTGGATAGGCTTTAAGGCCAGACCCTCCATCAGTGAAACTGCGTTGATTTGCCCTTGCAGAAAATCTGCCCCTTTGAAGAAGACAGAGTAGTATTTACATTGAGTCTCTGGAAAATGACACTGTTATTTTTAAATGTTTAATAAACTTAATAGCAAATGCTTGGAGGAAGAGCTAAACCAAAGTAAGCTCCCAGGCTACTAAAGGGAGCAAATGTGTTTTATAATGCACTAGAGACCTAAATCTGCAGGTGCTGTCTGAGGGCTTCATGGTTCCCATACCTCAGTGCCTGGTACCCTCAAATAGTGTCTTGCAAAAACCACTCAGCTTCTCACAGAATCCAGTTCTGCAAGCCATATTACATACCTACATCTTCTGCATGCCGTTGGACTTCATTGCTCCAGTAGAGGATTTGCTTCTTACATTCCACCTGAATGTTCATCTCTTCATGTTGCTGCACTCCTTGTTGCAGCTGGGGCTGCTGAACTTTCTACAAGTGTTTTATTTTGAATTTTTCTAGTCAGGGAAGTTTGAATATGTGTTTTTTACAGTCTCTGTTTTTTTTCACAGTGGTCTGATGTATTCCCATTAAGTGGAGGAGACAAACACAGACCCTTGCTCTGTTCAGTAAGAACCAATTGTTTGTCTCTTTTCTAAGTGAGACAGCGAAATGGTTTGAACTAAAGTTCACTTCTCAGTTAATTTATTCCTGAAACGGGGCATGCTATTTTGCAGAAAGATTTTAATAAAAT
Organism: Eubucco bourcierii; assembly: GCA_013396675.1. NCBI lineage: Eukaryota > Metazoa > Chordata > Aves > Piciformes > Ramphastidae > Eubucco > Eubucco bourcierii. The sequence goes on from VWZE01005330.1 coordinate 33,218, forward strand.
CTCATTTCTTAATAAAATGGAAGCATTTTGGCCAATCCTCATTGCAACAATAATAACATAATCTCAAAGTTTAAATGCTTTCAGTAGATTCATTGGCAGTTTTCCTCCTCTTCTTTTTTTTTTTTTTTTTACAGTAAATGATTAAAAATTACAAAGCTGCAGTATTAATATCAGTAAAATGGTATCGAGATTTTATTTTTTTTGAACAAGGCTTCATAGCTCAGGTGTATGAAGTAACAAAAGAATAAAATTTTCAGCAGCTGAAGAGTTTGCTCTTGGTTTGTTTATTTTTTTTCCACCTATAGTTTCTTTATTGCTCAAGATTAATTAATTTTGCTGACCAGATAGTTGTTTTAATGGCTAATCTTTGCTATAAGAAGTAAATACATTTTCTGAAGATACTGGTGATCAAATGACACACTAATTTTGTGTACTTCTGATGTTGTTTATTCAAGCAAAATAATTCAGGAAAAATCCTACCTGATTATTTAGTGATGGTAAAACAAATACCTAGCAGGTGCTACAGCATTACCTTTTCCCTGAGTAGTTAATGCATGGAAAAGTGAAGAGATACTGATGTGTTATGAAAAACATTTGAGTCCAGTTACATCTGTAGACATCTATGCCTCTAAAGCTGAACAAGCAACTGGAGACCAGGTAGATAAGGAAGTCTGATGTCTGCATACCTAAGAGAGGCTGTCTGTACAAAGTAATTCTCCATACCAAATTTTAGTTGCCTACAACCTGGAGCTTAGTAGTATCCACTCTTACCTGTGCGATTAGTTAACTATATGTAGTAACAAAGCAAATAGCAATCAAACGTGTAAGTCTATAGGTGAACATTCTTGAACCCTGCATCTATTGGCCAGTTATGAGATTCAGCTCCTAAATGTGGATGGTTATTTTGTGTGAGAAACTTGTTGTGGTCCCCTCCAAAGTATCTCTTTGACCCTGAGGCAACTGAATCATGCCCCAGAGCCAAGACACCCTGTAGTCTGTGACATCTCTAAGGGCTGATAGCACTCAGCATCTAAAGGAGACTTACAACCCTGAGTCAGTTGTGGACACCAGGTCTTAGGGGCTCTGAAATGGCACTGTAGCATATGTTGAAAGTGATGGTCATGCAGGATCACATGATTACTTTAGATGCTTAACCTTTACACAACAGAAAATTGGATGAGACGAATCCCAGATTGAAGTTTATGGCCCAGCCTGCAGCATGTTCTGTGGTCACTGGGTGGCACTTCAGCATCTCTCTGGTATTTGCTGAAGCAGCTGTTTGTGTTCGGTGGTTGAGAGAATGCTTTGGTGTGCCTGCGTGTCCCGTATGCAGTGCGAGATGAAAATCGGCCTTATTATATGCACCTTAGGAACAACAGCAGGGCCCTCTGCGCAAATGACAACTGAATCACTGTGCAACAAACAAAAAGCACAGGGTGGCAGCTGAAGTTAAAATAGAAGTGCAGTGGAAAGCATAGTCAGTGAAAGGTTGATGGCAGCAGGTGAAAGTACTACCTTGGCAAAAGGAAAAAGTAAAGATAACTCCTAACTTCACAGCATCTGTTCTGATAATTCCCCTTGAGTGAAAAGTGAGGGGACATTTTTGTGACAAAGCAAGGAATAAAAGGAGACACTTGGCCTGGCAGCTTGCTAATCTTGCAGCAGCTACAGTGGTTCAATGTCCAAATGGATACCGGTGACAAGTGCTGTCCCTGAGGGGTCAGTGCTGGAACCAACGCTGTTTAACATATTTGTCAGCAATATGGGCAGTGGGATTGAGTGCACCCTCAGCAAGTTTGCAGATGACACCAAATGGCAATCCCAAGCACAAATACAGGCTTCTTAAGGAGTGGCTTGAGAGCAGTCTTGAGGAGAAGGACTTGGGGGCATCAATTGACAAAAAATTCACCATGAGCCAGCAATGTACGCTTGCAGGCCAGAAGATCACCTGTGTCCTGAATCGAAAGAAGTGTGACCAGCAGGATGAGGTGGTTTTCCCCCCTTTACTCTTAAGAGACCCCACCTGGAGTACTGTATTCAGTTCTGGTGCTCCCAGTGAAAGAGGAACATGAAACTGCTGTGGGGGGTCCAAAAGAGAGTCACAGAGATGATCAGAGGGCTTGAGGAGCGTAGATATAAGCGGGATATTAGAAATAGATACAGTAAAGGCAGTGAGACACTCGAACAGGTTTCTTGGAGGTTGCCCCATTGCTGGAGGTGTTCAAGGTCAGATTGGATGAGGCCTTGAGCAACCTGATCTAGTGTAAGGTGTGGGGGGGGTGGGAGTGGAGGTGTTGGAACTAGATGATCTTCAAGGTCACTTCCAGCCCAACCCATTCTATAAATAATGAATCTGTGAACAAGAAAGGATGATGCTTGGCTGATGTCTTGTAGTGCTGGCATGAACAGAAGGGGACAGGGAAGCTTTCCCAGGGATAACCCTGGAGATTTTCCATTATCATTAAGTTAACACAAGCTTTTCACATTGTGTTTGGAGTGGACCACATGGGGAAGATGTCTACAATGGTGTGGATCAGCATCACAAAGTGGCACTGCAGTGTAGTCCAGGCTCTGGACAGAAGTACTTGAAGTCTGGATTTTCAGAGTCCTGAGTGTGGAGTGCTGGTCCCCCAAATGTGCTCTGCGTGGGGTGAGGGCCAGATGTACCACCCTTACTCACCGTGTGTCCTGCAGATAGGAAGGAAATAGGTGCGGGTTCTTTAAGAAAGATGCATTGCTTCAGAGCACAAGCAACACATGTATCGCTCTTGGGGAAACAAATGTTCAGTTAATGAATCACTTATGCCACATCATCTGGTACCTCTGAGACAAGGTGCATGGATGAATCTTTAACATACATCTTTTTAATCTTGGGAAAAAATCCAGCTGTTACTTGCATTAAACCCAAGCATCCAAATAAAAATGTGTGACATCCACCCTCCCTCCAAACTTTAGTTAAAAGGCATCACAAATTATCTAGTATCAGAATACCATGGTGTGCTGAAAAAAAAAAAGGGAAACAAAATAGTGAAGCAATAATTGAGTGGTGACATTTTCTGTGCTAGAGTTTGAGAGAGAGGGTGAGCTTTTGAACATCAGCTATTTCAAGATTTTTAATTTTCCCAAAGTTGCACATACACAGCTCTATGTAATGTGATGGACAAGCATACCAGCCCCATTCTCTCACACTTCATGTATTGTGAGATATTACACTGTGTTGTACATATCTATCTTGTAAATATATGTATCAATCAATTTAGAAAGTTTGGCAGAGAAAATCTGCACAAGCTGCATGATCAACCATGAGCAATTTTGAGCAGGCAGAGAAAGATTCCTGAAAATGCAAAGCGAAGGATCCTGGGCCTGTCTTGGTCTTTCACCAAAATATGGCCTATTGGCAGTTTAAACATTAGACCTGATGAGAATCTGATGTGCTGTGATACCACAGGCTGCACCTACACCTGCACGTGTCAGAAAAACACCATCTGAGGTGTGGGAGCCTTGCCCTCTTGATGTCTCTCTTAGCAGTCCTTGAAGGAAGCAATTCAGTTCTCACTTAGAGGTTTCAGTATTTGTTTATTGAGATTTCTCCGTTGGAGTGCCTCGTATTAGGTAGAATTAAGCCAAGCTGACAGACCTCATCCAAGCACAATGCCCCATTCTTGCAGATCTTGGTGTCTGTAATGAGAGGCTATTCAAGCTGGAAGTTTCACAATTTGTGTGAGAGATGAAAGAGGCAGAGAGATTTGCCTCACAGCTATGAGAAGCCCATGACTGATTCAATAAGATCTGTGTGTGGCGATATCCACAGTCTGCATCCTTCCCTCCTCTCCAGATAATGTTTAACTTTTCTCTTGTGGAAGAGTGTTCAAGACTGAAAGGTACAGAAAAGAGCCAAAAGGAAAAAATCTGAATTCTTGTACAACACAGCTCACACATTGCATCTGGTTGCTCAGAATCAATTGTGTAGTTTTTAGTTAAGCTACAACATCTCTTTAAAACCTTGCTGTTAAATTCCCAAAACAATATGAAATCCTGGAAGCAGAACAATTGATTTTCCCAACACCTCCCCACCTCCCTCCCTACCCCTCCACCCCACC
>VWZE01005330.1:37323-55909 GCA_013396675.1 Eubucco bourcierii
TCCAGGCAGTTTTTGAAAGTCTCCAGAGAAGGAGACTCCACAACCTCTCTGGGCAGCCTGTTCCAGTGCTCTGTCACCCTCACTATAAAGAAGTTTCTCCTCACGTTGAGGTAAAACCTGTATTCCAATTTGTAGCCATCACTCCTTGTCTTACTGTGTCTGGCCAGTGAAAAGAGATTGGCCCCATCCACTTGACACCCACCCCTCAGATATTTGTATACATTGATCAGATCTCCTCTCAGTCTTCTGTTCTCCAGACTAAACAGCCCCAGGTTTCTCAGTCTCTCTTCATAGGGGAGATGCTCAAGTCCTCCTGTCATCCTTGTGACTCTCTGCTGGACTCTCTCCAGCAGGTCCCTGTCTCTCCTGAACTGGGGAGCCCAAAACTGGACACAGTATTGCAGGTGTGGTCTCACCAGGGCAGAGTAGAGGGGGAGAAGAACCTCCCTAGACCTGCTGGACACACTTTTCCTGTTGCACCCCAGGATGCCATTGGCTCTCTTGGCCAGAAGGGCACATTGCAGGCTCATGCAGAACTTGCTGTCCACCAGCACTCCAAGGTCTTTCTCCACGGAGCTGCTTTCCAGCAGGGCAACCCCCAACCTGTACTGGTTCCTGTTGTTATTCCTCCCCAGATGCAGGACCCTGCACTTGTCCTTATTGAACTTCATGTGGTTAGCCTTCACCCAGCTCTCAGCCTGTCCAGATCTCATTGGATGGCAGCACAGCCTGATGGACTGTTGGCTATCGCCCTCATCACCCACCCAGTTTTGTATCGTCAGTGAACTTGCTAAGGGTACACTCAAGACCCTTATCCAGGTCATTGATAAAGATACTGAACAAAGCTGGACCCAGTACTGATCCCTGGGGAACATCACTGGCTACAGGCCTCCAACTTGACCCTGTAACTGATCACAACTCTCTGAACTCTGTTGTGGAGCCAATTTTCAATCCACCTCACAGATCAGCCCCCTGTGCCACATCTGCTGAGCTTATCTATGAGGATGTTGTGGGAAACAGTATCAAAAGCCTTGCTCTTCCTTCATCCACCCATTTGATCATGGTAACGTAAAAGGGTATCAGGTTAGTCAAGCAAGATCTCCCCTTGGTAAATCCAAGTTGGCTACTCCTGATAACCCTTTTTTCTTCTATGTGGTTAAAGATGGCCTCCAGAGTGAGCTGTTCCATCACCTTTCCAGGGTCCTTTCCAGATGTGACTGGTCTGTAGTTACCTTCCTTCTTGCCTTTTCTGAACACTGAAGTGACATTGACTGTCTTCCAGTCTTCAGGCACCTCTCCTGTTCTCCATGACTTTGATATATTTTTGTTAAAACTACCACCTGGAAATAGTTGTGGTACTTTAATTCTTAACTATATAGTCTGTGGTCAGTATCACCAAACCCAAGCTCATGACATCACCCTATTCAAAATAAACTTTATTGCACCAGCTCATCTCTGGCCGGTCTCCCTAGCTGTCAATACTCACGAGCAGAGCTTGCTCAGCAAAGCAGAATGATCACTGGGGCTACAAGTGAAAGGTGTGCTTTGTTCTCATAAATCACAGTGTCAGAATGTCAAGGAGAAGCCACTGAAAGTTTATGTAAACAGCAGCTGGTGACAGCAGTTGCAGTTCTTCAGCAATATTCTCGATGCCACAGCAATCTGGGCTGTGTTGCTGCTCTTCAGCACCATCTCTTGCCACAGTATCTATGGATAACTCATCTGTACAGAGAGCTTTATAACGAAATGTGGAATGGTTTAAGTTTTAGTCTCAAACTACTGAGCTATCAAAACACTCCCTCCTTGAAAATTAACCAAAAACATGACAAAAATTGGAATTGGCTGGAAAAACTTGCATAGGGTGAAAGGATGCAACTAACCTCAAAACAAGTCACTGCTTCATGGTCTGGTGATCATGTGTGTGTGTGTGTATAAAACATTTGTGGCCTTGAAAAATCAGTCAGTATTCAAAAACTCATACAGGTATGAGCTACTACTGGTGTTCTTGCTTTGCTCCTATGACAGTTTGGGAGTTCCCCACCCCCCTACACTTTGTAAAATGACCCAGACTAGAACTCGGCTGGGTGGAAGTTAAGAAATGAAGCTCTATTTACAACTTAGCACAATGTACAAGCAGATATATACACTATATACAGGAATATTTATAGAAATGTACAAGTTAAAGGTAATACAGAAACACAACACCCCTCCCAGAAATCAGAAACCACAGGAGGGGCTCCCAACCACCTTTCCACCTTCTATCCACCCCATACCTTGCCCCAAGGTTTGCCTTACGTGCAAAGTGAATTTGGAGGATCAGCCGGGGGGGTTAGAAGGAAAGTGGTTAGTGAGATTACTCAGCAGAGAGGAGAAGAAGCCAGAAGCTGCTAGACCAAGACACTGTGCCCCAGAGACTCACTTATCTATGTTTTGAGTACTTAAACATCTCAGCAAGCCTATGGGTGAAGTCGACATCACCATCATTTCCTTTTCACAGCCTATAGTGTAATTTTCTCTGTTAAAATATACCAATTAGCCCAAACCAGCACAGCTCCATTGTTTGCACTGGAGCTCCTTCAAATCAGTTGCAAGTATACTGGCTGTGATGCTCCTTGAAGTTCAAAAGCTTTGTAATTTGTCTCCTTCTCCCATTAGCCTAAGTGCCTGTTGGACTTCCCTGAAGAAATTACTTTTGTTTAATAAAGATTATACATTGCACATGTTAAAAAAAAAAATCCTGCTGCGTAATCCTATCTCTTGTAACATCTGTAAATTAATTTGTTTCTTGAGAGTAAGAGTGATTTATAACTCACAACAAAGCTAAAGTAGCATGACCAAATTAAGAGGAGCGTTCAGGCAGCTGGAACACAGTTATAGCATAAACGCACACACAGCGTCAACGTGATATTGAGGTTATGAATTCAGTGAAACTGGAATCAGCTCACAAAGTTATGGTTCATTCCTTATTACAGTGTTTGTCTAGTTGTGCTGACAGGAGAATTGTCTGAATTAGGTAGGCACTATCTAAGGACAACCTATAGATTTCGTGTATGCAGATGGGTGATATGGTCTTTGTGCCGCCCCAGCTCATGGATGGTAACACATACTGTGCTCCGTCAGAGAGATTTTGCACTTACTCTGGTTGTTTTCCTTAGTCTGAGGGTGGTGCTTTGAAGGCAGTACATAAAATCAGAGAATCACAGAATGGTAGGGGTTGGAAGAGACCTCCAGGGATCATCGAGTCCAGTGTTCTCTGCCAAAGCAGGATCGCCTAGGGCAGGTGACATGGGAACACATCCAGGCAGGTCTTGAAAGTCTCTACAGAAGAAAAATCCACAACTTCTGTTCCGCTGCTCTGTCACCCTCACTGTAAAGTTTTTCCTCATGCTGTGGTGGAACTTCCTATTTTCCAGTTTGTCCTTTGCCCCTTGTCCTATCACAGGACACCATTGAAGAGAGACTAGCACCATCTTGACACACACCCACCAAATATTTATAAACATTAATAAGATCTCCTCTCAGTCTTCTCTTTTCCAGACTATTGTTGATTTGTCTTCACAGAAACACAGGGAGGCAGAGCAGGGTGCCACTTCTCACCCACCGCTAATCCTTGAAGGAGCTGCTATGGGGCTTCCTCATGGGCAGTGGGGAGGACCTGTGGGAGTCTGGCTCCTGGCTGGGATGAGTTGCAGATAGGATTGTTCTCTCCAAATCTCAATTTCCATGATCTACCAGAGGTGGATATCCTTTGGTCTATTCTAGGAGCATCCACTGCAGCAATAGAACTGTCATGGGCCTTCCAGCAGCATCGTTCTGTTCTTGCAATGGTGGGTTGAAGGTACAGGACTCTAAATTGTCTTAACTGCAGTGAAACCTTGATTCAGTCTCATTTTGAAATATACCGGTGGTGAGTTTTCCTGGAAGGAATTTACAGCAGGGAGTGAGGAACACATGGCAAGATTTGGAACCACTTCAGCCTTCCATTCTGGTGAGGACCTCATACAGAAGCAAGACACAGGGTTGCTACATAAATCTGGAAGGCATCAACTCAGGATGCAAAACACTGTATGAGACACTTTCTTGCAGAGCTAGGTTGCTGGCACAATCTTATGTCTGGTATCTCTAGCAGTAAATTAAAGAGGCTGTATTCTGACCCCTAAGCCAAGGCTGTGGGTTCAACCACAGGAGAGGTCTTGCTTCTGCAAAGAGGAAGATGTTTCCAGCGTCATCACAACTGACATGCAGAGGGCTGTGAGAAACACCAGAACAACATCAAATTCAACCTATGCCTTATATTTGTGTGTGTATGTTTATTTCTCTCCTGTTTTGCTTGCTATGAAGATATTTCTCTGCTTTTCTTCCCTAAATAATGTAAAAAATCAACTTCTTTGTCAGGTTGATCTAGCAGGAAGGAGAAGGGAGCATGAACAAAAGGAGCTGTCTGCTGAGGTGCATATCCTCACACACAGACTTGCAGTAACTCTTTATGGGAAGCTGAAACATTGTGCAATTTGGCTTGTGCTCATGTTCTGATTTCCTGCAGTGTTGTGGAGGGGAACCTGCCCAAGCCAGGGTGCTTTTGATCTGGGGGTGGGGCAGCAGTGGCACTACATGTCTAGGTGTTCACCAATGTCTGAGAAAAGCAACTCTGAACAGGAATGACAGCAGCTGGAGGGAACACTGCAATGGGTGAGCCCTTTGGCCATTTCAGCACAGCACACAGCATCTGTGGCCACACTGCTGCACCTACAGTTGGTGGCTGTGTCTACTTTCCATGGTACCCATTCCTCATTTTCAACAGGCTGTGTGGAAATTCCTGGTGTTTCTAAGATGTTATAGAATCATAGAATCATAGAATGGTAAGGTTGGAAGGGGCCTCAAGGATCATCTAGTTCCAACCCCCTGCCATAGGCAGGGACACCTCCCACTAGTACAGGTTACTCAAGGCCTCATCCAACCTGGCCTTGAACACCTCCAGGGAGGGAGCATCCACGACCTCCCTGGGCAACCTGTTCCAGTGCCTCACCACCCTCACTGTAAAGAACTTCCTCCTGACATCTAGTCTAAATCTCCCCTCTGCCAGTTTAAACCCATGTTGACTATTATTTTGGGGGTGTCTTGATTTGCAGAATCTGAGAAGGTGTGAAGCGTGTCCACCAGCAGAACGATTTTGTGTCCTGAAATTGAGGATACAACTCACAGACCTTAACAAGGGGTATGTGGTGAAGTCCTCCAGCAGGGCATTGTAGAGAATAGTGGGAACCTAGGTTGGTGCAACCTTGTCAACACAGCCTGCCTGGAATGGCTCTTGCCATGTACCATACATTATTTCTTTCCAGTGGAGGATGACTGATTTGCTCCCAAGAGAGTGTCTGGGACAGAAGTGACCTTTCAGCAACAGGGATGATCAGAACAGCAGGGTCCAGGAGTCAGTGAGGAAGATGACTCAGGAGTCACTGGTTGGCCTTGTACACAGGTAGTGTGAAACAATGCATGTCCTTGCAGCTGTACTCTCTTCCTTAAAACTGGGGTCTCATGGATCTACCTTCTGGGGTGAGCTGCTGCTCTGTGCTAGTCTTCCCCAAATTTGCCTGGAGAATTCCAGGCATGATTTCACAGAATCACAGAATATATCTGGTTGTAACAAACCCTGAAGATCATCCAGTTCAACCTTTGACTCAGCACTGAAGGGTCGACATTAAACCAGGTCCCTAAGCTCCAAGTCCACATGCTGCTTGAACTCCTCCAGGGATGGTGACTTCGCCACTGACCTGAGCAGACCCTTCTGATGTTTGATAACCCTTTCAGTGAAGAAGTATTTCCTAATACCCAGCTTAAACCTCCCGTGGTGCAGCTTGTAACCGTTTCCTCTAGTCGTGTCACTTGTCATCAAGGAGAAGAGTCTGGGCCTCTCTTTGCCCTAACCCTCCTCGAGGCAATTATAGCGAGCAATAAGGGTCTCCTCTCACTTTCCTCTTCTCCAGACTGAACAACTCCAGCTTCCTCAGATGCTCCTCATAGGTCATGTGCTTCAGGTCCTTCACCAGCCTCATTGCCCTTCCCTGGGCATGTTTTAGCACCTCAATAGTCTTATAGTGAGGGCCCCAGAACTGAACACAGTACCTGAGGTGTGGTCTCACCAGTGCTGAGTGCAGAGGGATGATCACCTCTCTATTCCTGCTAGCCACAGTGTTTCAGCCAGGGTGCCACCCTGTACTTTAATTCAGCTCTTTTATCCCCTTTTGAGGACAAAGGGCCTCAAAGAAAGCTATACAATCACACATGCTTCCTTTCCACCCTCTGCTGTATCTTATGGAATCCAAAATAGAGAAACTGCAAGGTCAGACGGAGGAAAGCAAAGTTTGAAGCCAAGCCAGAGCAGCGAGAGAAAGGAAGATAGCAGCTTGTTCTGCAGAATATAAGTTATTTCCTCAGGCCAATTGAGTGAGATGAATTTATGAGAATATGAACTCTGAGGAGCCCACTCCCTCTCAAACTGTCAGAAAACTCTGGAAAATGCTGTTTACAACTAAATTGTGATCAGGTATAGGAGATCCCACTCTGGCAGGGAGGGTTGGACTAGATGATCTTTTGAGGTCCCTTCCAGCCCCTGACATTTTGTGATGTTGTGTGATTCTGTAAATTTTAGTGCCAAACTGTAACAACCAGGAATCTGCATGTACTTCATCAAGTAACAACCAGTGAGAAGTGCTGTTGTTGATGGAGTTTCTTAAATGTCTAGCTCATGTGTGTGCCCATGTGTGTGCCCTGCTTTCATTAGTAAAGTCTATTTCTGTTAGAGGGCAGCCTGTGAATTTGCAAACCACACACTTCATCCCTTAGTGCTACTCTGCAAACTCAGTATTGTCCACTGAGTGGGCTGCAGTACTTGAGATGAGGAAGTAATAAGTAACCCAGAGGAGAGAGTGAGGCACCTCAGAGGCTCCAAGGAGCTCCTGTAACTGTTGCTAATAAAACATAAAGTGTTACATCAAACACCCATATAGGGTTTCTGTAGGTGTTTTCAAAACTCTTTGTAATTTCAAGGTGTCTGCTTTTTCTTCCTCCACAGACGTTTTGATCTCATTTGAATGACTGCTAGGAAAAAAGATACTGCATCGAGGGAAGGGAACGATTTATCTAAGCATGAAAGACATTTCAAAACACAAACGTCCCAACCCAGGCTGTTGACCTTAAGACTCAACATTAGGATTGCAGTCTACTGAGAGCAAGCAACTTTTTTTGTAAAGAAAAGGTTCTTTCATCTCTGTACTGAAAGAGGAGAACAGAAGAACTACTACCCTTTCTTTCTGCAAAAGAGTACAACTGTCTTTTAGTAGTGTTATCAGGTTGATGGCAGAACTCAGAGTAAGGTTTGTAACAAAGTGAATTAAGATTGCATTTTTCCTTTTTAATTTGCTGGTAGTGTTATGAAGTTTTCCACATGGGCTCTCTCAATTTGTCCCAGGTTGTTTAACCATCATTCAAGTTAGCAGAAGTGATGGATCAGAGAAATTTCATTAAAATGATCCAATATTCACTTTTGATCATAATCTGGGGTTGCTACGTGTTGAGTTACTCATTATTGGATCTACCTTTAGCCTCAAGGAAAGGCTCTTGTGAGGATTGTGCCCTACATTCTCCAACCAAAACTGTTACATTTGTGTTCATGAGGTACCAGTCATGTACAGCATGCAACTGTGTTTGCATAAGCGGATGTGGTTCCAGCTCTGCCTGGCCTGCAAATACCTTCAATCCTGCACAACCTAAGATGCAGCAAAGTCATGTCCTTTGGGATTTCTTCCATCCAGTTAAGCTTCTGTGTGCTGTAGTCTCTGTCTCAGTAGTAAGCTGGTCCTGTAGCAGAGCGTTCAGTTAGATATTAATTAGTGGGAGCAAAATGTTGTAAATATGTTCAGTGTTAAGTTTTTAGTCTAATAACCTAGTTACTAATTTCACTTCACTGAGCAAAGAGGGAAAGTAGTATGAGACACAGCACTTTGATCAGGCAGTGACATTTTGATGCTATGTTGCTAAGATAAGAATCTAGATCAACAGTGTTATACAAAAGCAATTTGAAAGTAGTTGATAGTTTCGAATGTGTCCTTTTTGGAAGATGGACCAGCCACTGTCCCCCAGCATGGCATCCCTGAAGGCTGGTGTTATATGAGGTGGTGAAGAAGGTATGCATGCCCTTTATAGAGGTAAATGGATTGACCTACAAGACGCTTCGGACTTTGATTATTCTGTTTAAGTTCTGCTATGAGTGTGAGCTCTTTGGAATCTTAGGCAGGATCATAACTGAGGGCAGGCTGCAGGAGAACACACCCTGTGATGCCACTACTCCTTGCTTTGCTAATTCTGCCCAGTCGAGGCAGAACATGCCCCAGAAAAATCACATTTCTGCTTCTAATTCTAGCAATATTTCAGTTTTACCTGTTTATTCTTTTCATCCATGTTCCCTGAGATAGCTGCTTAGTAGGTCTTCACTACCTGCCCTTGTCATTCAGTATTCTCTTTATATTTTTAAATTGACATGAGGTCATGTTGCAATGACAGGTCTGCAGGAAGATGTTTCTGTGAGTGTCTGCTGAAGATTTGGGTGTCAACAGAAATACTTCCTTGTTTCGAAATGGAGAAAGGCTGTTCCTGGAAGGAAATAATGAGTTTGACCATTTATGCTGGTACTTATGGGAGCCATTTAACATAAACACCAGAGCAGGTGAGCTCCTGCATACCAATGCCCTGCAGTTGTGTGCAGTGCTGTAATCTGCTCAGTAGATAATAACACAAACTACAGCTTCCCACACTCAGGACAACAGATTAGCAATGTTAATCAGTCAGTTTACTGCAGAAACAGAAGGTTATTTAATGTTGGCATTTCAAATGTGGTGGCACAAAGTTAAGGGTATCTGGGACTCTACTTACAAGCTAGCAGATGGTTTTTTGATTCTGTGCTTAATTTTCACTGTTTCCTTTAATAGAAATATTTTCTTGACAAGAAATCTCTAATGTTTAGTGCAAACCAGTGGAACACTTGCCCTTACTGAGCTACCATCCCCAACACAGCTTGGAGCTGTTAGAATCATAGAATCATAGAATCATAGAATGGTAAGGTTGGAAGGGACCTCAAGGATCATCCAGTTCCAACCCCCTGCCATAGGCAGGGACACCTCCCACTAGTACAGGTTACTCAAGGCCTCATCCAATCTGGCCTTGAACACATCCAGGGAGGGAGCATCCACAACCTCCCTGGGCAACCTGTGCCAGTGCCTCACCACCCTTACTGTAAAGAACTTCCTCCTAACATCCAGTCTAAAGCTCCCCTCTGCCAGTTTAAGCCCATTGCCCCTTGTCCTGTCATTGCAGGACCTTGTAAATAATCCTTCCCCAGCCTTCCTGTAGGCCCCCTTCAGATACTGGAAGGCTACTATCAGGTCCCCTCGAAGCCTTCTCTTCTCCAGGCTGAAGAGCCCCAACTCNATTATTCTGTTTAAGTTCTGCTATGAGTGTGAGCTCTTTGGAATCTTAGGCAGGATCATAACTGAGGGCAGGCTGCAGGAGAACACACCCTGTGATGCCACTACTCCTTGCTTTGCTAATTCTGCCCAGTCAAGGCAGAACATGCCCCAGAAAAATCACATTTCTGCTTCTAATTCTAGCAATATTTCAGTTTTACCTGTTTATTCTTTTCATCCATGTTCCCTGAGATAGCTGCTTAGTAGGTCTTCACTACCTGCCCTTGTCATTCAGTATTCTCTTTATATTTTTAAATTGACATGAGGTCATGTTGCAATGACAGGTCTGCAGGAAGATGTTTCTGTGAGTGTCTGCTGAAGATTTGGGTGTCAACAGAAATACTTCCTTGTTTCGAAATGGAGAAAGGCTGTTCCTGGAAGGAAATAATGAGTTTGACCATTTATGCTGGTACTTATGGGAGCCATTTAACATAAACACCAGAGCAGGTGAGCTCCTGCATACCAATGCCCTGCAGTTGTGTGCAGTGCTGTAATCTGCTCAGTAGATAATAACACAAACTACAGCTTCCCACACTCAGGACAACGGATTAGCAATGTTAATCAGTCAGTTTACTGCAGAAACAGAAGGTTATTTAATGTTGGCATTTCAAATGTGGTGGCACAAAGTTAAGGGTATCTGGGACTCTACTTACAAGCTAGCAGATGGTTTTTTGATTCTGTGCTTAATTTTCACTGTTTCCTTTAATAGAAATATTTTCTTGACAAGAAATCTCTAATGTTTAGTGCAAACCAGTGGAACACTTGCCCTTACTGAGCTACCATCCCCAACACAACTTGGAGCTGTTAGGAAGGCATGTGACTCACAACAAAAGTTGCTCATGATGGAGTGGGTTCATTCTTAGAAGAGTGAGCTCAGACAGGTATTTAACTCATAAAGCTGGCACCAGAGTTGTCGCATTTATGCTCTCTGGTTGTTGGAGGGTTGAGACTGGAAAGCTCCAGTTCCCTTTCTGCACACCCTTGAATCTTTCCAATTAGAAAAAAACAACTGAAAAAGCTGTGTCATATTTCTACAAGTTTAAAATTCGATTCTATTATCTGCAGCATTGTGACAGGCTTCAGAAACTGAGATAGCACTCATTTGTTAGATACCATCTGCCTTGATACCTGTAACTCTTCATTAACCACAGGGGCACTATAATAATGGAAGGGATGTACTACAATCTGTCATCTTATTTCTCAGCACTGAATAACCACTTTTTGGTATTAGTTATTCTGGAAGGGATGCCAATTATTTTTTTGACCATCTCTACCTGGAGTAGTGTATTTCTGGGAGCAGCCTTATGGAATCAAACTTGGGGCATTTGTAAGTGGCTGACATCAGTTGGTCAAACACCAACTAGATTTGTTTGCAGTGGCTTCACTGTACTCTTTTGATCTTTGGATCTTTCTCTTTAAGTGTGCTGCTTTGTGGACAACACATTTCAGTTAAAACTCCCTGTCTGAAGGAAGACTTTCAACTGCAAAGGTGTTAGACTATTTTAAAAGCTTTTTTTTCATAAGAGATGAGATCTATACTTGCCTACAGTCAACATCTTTGAAACACCATAAGCAAAACAGAAACCATCAACAAATTGCATTAATATTTTAGAATGGTATTTAATTATTTATGGTGAAGCTTCAACATATTCTTGATATAAAACCTCAGTGTAAAATAGTTTCCTTGAGATACTCTTCTCCCTGATCAGTGCTGTACCACGGGGAACAGTTTATGAGACTTTTATTTATCAGAGAACATCAGCAACATTTAGTTAACTTACAAGAAGTGTATTAAAGGCACTTTGGATACTGGGGTTATGCTATTGCTTGGTTGCTATTTGGATATGCAGGAGTCTGCATAGGGTTATTGGGTTTCCACCTGCAATAGCAGCACAATGGGGGTGCACAAAATACAGGTTACTTAGCAAGCATGGAAATAAGCTATTTCATTACAGCTTCTCAGATAACACAATGAATCTGCCATGGTCCAAGAAGCCATACTGATAGCCAGGACCCCAGGAGCTGAGCCAGGGAGACTCTGTCTGCCATAGGACTGTTAGGTGTCATGGGAGAGTTATTTGATCTTCCAAACTCAAGTTTCCCAGGTATCGGAAGGGGACAACAAGGCAGCAGCCTCCTTTGTGAATGCTTCTTAAGTCAGAGATGAGAAGTAGCTTATGAGTGGTCTGATTCTCAATAATTTTGAAGGACTGTGAATTAGAGATGTACTAGAAATGTGGTTAATTTCTGAATGTTACTATGTCTAACCAGACAACAACAGCATTTCCTTCCTGGTGTCTGTTACAAAACCTTTTAATGTGCAGCATTGATTTTATATTGTAGCACAAATGAATCCAGCATTGTAATTTACCCTGCCAGAACAGGTGTCTGTGTGTCACTCTCCTCTGCATACCTGTCTTTCATGCAAAAAACGGAGGTGGCATTAGAGAGTCAAGGACCCAAATGTTCTCTCCCTCTCTTGCTCCAGGTTTAAACCAGAGTGAGAATCAACATAGCTGGCATAAGGGCAAATGAGGAAAATGGGCTGAAATGATAACACAGATTTTCAGGAGAAAAAAAGTAGATCCTTCTGCGAAAGGATCCCAGCATTTTCTGCATTCATAACATTGCTTCCAAGTGTATAATTCCACAGAACATCAATGAACTTTGCCCAAATCTCAAATTACCAAGGCAGGTAGTGGTAAATGCTCATTTATATATATATAAAAAAATCATTAATAATGCTGAAAACTGAAAATTACCTTCCTGTGGTCCAAGCTGATACCTGCTCCCACAACCTTGGGGTGTGCTTTGCTTACTGTAGAGGCATCCAGATGTGTCACTCCTTGATGGAGCTTGGGTCATTGCATGAAATATTTGGTGACCTAAGTCCTGTTCTCAGGGAAAACATCACAAGCAGCAGGTTAATCAGTCTAGAAAGGTGGATTCTGAGGTAGATTTATTGCATTTATTGGTTTGGCCAGTGCATAGGAAAAAAAAAAAAAAGTATTAGGAATAGACAATGGTGTAATCTTATAAGGTAGCAGAAACAGAGGGAGCTTCTGCTGGGAGTTCATCTTTTCTTTGACTGCTGCTAGCCTATACCTGCTGGGCATCACTTTTATCTTTGACTCAAAGGACCACTTCTGAAGAGATTTCCTTCCCTGGCAATTTTTAAACTTGAAACTATCTCATAATCTAAGGCACTTCAAAAGGAAAAAAAGAGACTCTGGACCTACTTGCAAGTATGTTATCACACTACCCTCTGAAAAATCTCTAGTTTTTTCTCCCATGTGTGAAACAGAAGAGGAGAAAAGAAACCCAGTGCTCACCCAGGTACCAAGTCAATGCCCTTGGAAACCAAACCAGCATATGGAGACAGATTTATTTAGCACTACATCTGTGATATTTTTAATCACCTTGGGAACTTTTAGACTTGTGGATCCTTAAGAACTGACCTGAAATGAAGGTCTTGCCTTGTACAAAGAAATAAGTTTCTTGCTCTTGTGCTTGCAAAGGAGATGTGACCCAAAGATATAACAGTCGTTTCTTAGTTGCTGCTACTTAAAGAATATTGTTTCTTTGGATTTGAGGGAATCTGACTCATACATAAATATTTGATGCTGGGAGTGGTAAACCAACTTCTTGTTTTTCCACTTAAAACTTCTACATGATCTTTGAAAAGTAATCATAGTAGTGACAACACACAGGAACCTAAATCTTCCTTATATGTGCAAAAATTCACAGTTATGGAACACCTTTGGCCTTATGTGTTTGAAACCAGAACAAGAGGACAAATAAAGCCAAGCTCCAAATCCAGATGTACATCAATTTCATTGGCTTGGAACCCTTGTCCAAGTAAAATCCTGAAAGAGCAGGACTTAATGATATGAAGACTCTAGGAAATGGGAAGTTTCTCAAGGTCTTTTCAGTGCACGGGAGCAGAATAAAGGACAATAATTTGCCATTTTGCAGATATCTGATTTTGATGCTACTAAAAATTTGTATCATTGGTTTGTGTTAGTCAGTTAGACCAGAACTAAGTCTGCTCAGTGATTTTACTTTTCACCTCAGTCTCTTCTAAGTGCTTGCACTTTCTGAAATTAACAGTGTGTTTTTGCAGACAGTGTCTGCTTCTATCAGGAGCTTCCACAACCTCTCTGGGCAGCCTGTTCCAGTGCTCTGTCATCCTCACTGTAAATAAGTTTCTTCTCATTTTGAGGTGAAACCTTCTATGTTCCAGTTTGTAGCCATTGCTCCTTGTCTTATTGCTGCTGACCGGCAAAAAGAGATTGGTCTCAGCCACTCAGATATCTGTATATATTGATGTATTTGTATATATTGATATATTTGACACCCACCCCTCAGATATTTGTATACATTGATCAGATCTCCTCTCAGTCTTCTGTTCTCCAGACTAAACAGCCCCAGGTTTCTCAGTCTCTCTTCGTAGGGGAGATGCTCAAGTCCTCCTGTCATCCTTGTGACTCTCTGCTGGACTCTCTCCAGCAGGTCCCTGTCTCTCCTGAACTGGGGAGCCCAAAACTGGACACAGTATTGCAGGTGTGGTCTCACCAGGGTAGAGTAGAGAGGGAGAAGAACCTCCCTAGACCTGCTGGACACACTTTTCCTGATGCACTCCAGGATGCCATTGGCTCTCTTGGCCAGAAGAGCACATTGCAGGCCCATGCAGAACTTGCTGTCCACCAGCACTCCAAGGCCTTTCTCCACAGAACTGCTTTCCAGCAGGGCAACCCCCAACCTGTAGCACTCCAAGGTGTTGTTCCTCTCCAGATACAGGACCTGTCCTTATTGAACTTCATGTGGTTAGCCTTCTCCCAGCTCTCAGCCTGTCCAGATCTCATTGGATGGCAGCACAGCCTGACAGGCTGTCAGCGAAGAGCACATTGCAGGCCCATGCAGAACTTGCTGTCCACCAGCACTCCAAGGCCTTTCTCCACAGAACTGCTTTCCAGCAGGGCAACCCCCAACCTGTACTGGTGCCTGTTGTTGTTCCTCTCCAGATACAGGACCTGTCCTTATTGAACTTCATGTGGTTAGCCTTCTCCCAGCTCTCAGCCTGTCCAGATCTCATTGGATGGCAGCACAGCCTGACAGGCTGTCAGCCAGTTTTGTATCATCAGTGAACTTGCTGAGGGTGCACTCAATAAAAGATACTGAACAAAATTGGACCCAGTACTGATCCCTGGGGAACACCACTGGCTACAGGCCTCCAACTTGACTCTGTGCCACTGATGACAACTCTCTGAACTCTGTTGTGGAGCCATTTTTCAATCCACCTCACACATCAGCCCTCTGTGCCACATCTCCTGAGCTCATCTATGAGAATGTTGTGGAAGACAGTCTCAAAAGCCTTGCTGAAGTCAAGGTAGGTGACATCCACAGTTTTCCCTTTGTCTACTGATTTGGTCATGGCATCATAAAAGGGTATCAGGTTAGTCAAGCAAGATCGCCCCTAAGTAAATCCATGTTGGATACTCCTGATAACTCTCTTTTCTTCCATGTGTTTAGAGATGGCCTCCAGAATGAACTGCATGGGATGATCATATCCAAACTGGATCCTGTGAAGGACCTCACAGTGTTACACTGCTTGAGTGATGCACAGGCACATGCATCCGTGAGGCTTGACCAAATGTGTGTCTTGAGTGCATTTTGTTTACTAGTATAGATGGAACCATTGAGACTGGTGAGGAGCACAGAGACAAGAGGCATCCTTATGACAGGGGGAAAATCTCTGGAGTTTTCTGGGGGAGCAGAGCCCTCCACTCCTGTCTGTGTGCCTGGAGTCTACATTGAAATTACAAGGAGCTGAAGAGACACAGTCATGACAAATTTATGGGTAGGTGAATCTTCATCTTGTGCCACATTTTTGTTATTTTATTTAATAAAGTTCAGCTTAGGTAAAGTTTCAGCAAGCCAGCAGATGAAGATTTGCGCCTAGCTGTGTGAGAACATAAAGGTCTGGTGTGGCAAACCATGCTTTACCCTAAAAGTGATGCTAAAACTGAGCTGATGTTGCCAGCCTGTGCCATGGGATTAAGACTTCCTGCCACAGAAATTGGTGTAACATCTGGGCTGTCACATTGGTGCAAAAGGCTTAGATCATGACACAGTAAAAAAACTTGCTTCCTACAGGAAATACTTTTGGGTATATGTTAAACCTCTGTGGGACTTCAACTGAACAACACAATGTGTTTTTTTTCTTCCCTCACTGTCCTGTGCAACCTGGTAGCCTGGGATAGGAAATTTCTGAATCAACACAGCAGAATGAGAATAAAAAACACAGAGAAGTGAATTTAGCATGAGTGCAGAGATGGTGAGCACTGGGTCTTCAAAAAAAAACCCCAACTTTTTAATTTCAGAAAGACAAATTTCCCTCTTCTGTGAGAACAGATCTTGGTGAGTACTGGATACTCCATAGAGGCAGCCGGAGTGGGTGCTAATGGCTGATTTTTTTTTCCTCCACTGTGCATTCAGAAGGCTGGTCAGAAAACTCATCAGCCCCTGCATAACTTCTGTGATGTGTTTTGGACAAGAGAGGCAGCACTGAGATTACAACCGGAATCCAAGGTTACATTTGTAGGTGGGATCAGCAACACTTCTTACTGAGTTTACAGTCATTTCCCAGGTATGGTAAAGTGCCAAAGGCACTATCAGGGTATTTATTTTATAAGGCATTATTATTTTATTTATAAGGCATTCGTATTTTATTTGTAGCTTGAAGAAATAAGATACATAGGTCTGAGCTCAGTGTTTATGGACTGAGGAACACAAGCCTTGTGACAGAATGAAAGCAGACAAAATAACCCTGATTTCAGAAACAGTCTCTGCAGACTAAGACTGGGGTGTACTTTTTGTGCTCCCACCTACTGCATTTAATATGTGTAATAATCTGAATTTCTGCTGAAGGAGGCATTTTGAGATTGGTTAGTAAAAAGTTATTCATACAGTCCTGCTTTTATTTGCAGTTTTCTACCCCAAATTGTATTAATTTCCCTGGCATTTCTAAAGTGACTCTGGTTTTCCAGGCTAGTGTGGTACACCCAGAAGCACTAATCCTGGCCAGATACAATGGTAAATCCCAATTTAGGTAGCACTGATGACCAAATGAACACAGATGGTGGGGTCAATCCTGTTCAAAACATTTGTGACTGGATGCAGAAAGCCGTCTCTAGATTTGTTCACCTTGATTCTTACTGGATGTAGTCCCAGAATCCTACTAACCCTTTTTTTAAGTACTTTTCTAAGACACTGTGATGTCTGTCACCAGTTTTACTGGGTTTGAACAGACCTCTGCTTGGCCAATTTTCCTTGCAACCAAGTTTAATTTACACTTATTCTTACAGCACTGCTATTGCAAGACTGGTTTTTTTCTTCCAAGTCAGGTGTGGTGGGAGAGAGTAGCCAGGCAGGGACACATACACAGTCACACCTCTAGGTGATAGCAACCAAGCTCCTTGGCTCAGAATAACTCTCACATCCTGCCTCACCTCTGTGTATACACACACACATTCTCCACTGCTTCTTGGCTGACATATGCCCAGCAACTCCCCTTCTCTCAGGCTAGTCATACCCAAGACACACGCTGGCAAACCTCAAAAAATAGTCGGCACAGAAGCAAATTTTTTTTTTGTTTGTTTTGTTTTGTTACAGGGAGGCCTCTGCATAGAAAACAACACAAAATAGCAAGATTCACATGCCCTTATCACCCAGGTAATCATCAACATCAAACCCTGCCAGTATGTCAAGGTGGAAAAGCTGAACTTTAGCTCAAGTTAATGAAGCCACATTCCTCTAATGTTTCCTGGGATAATGAGTTTCTTGTGTGACCTGGCACAAATTGCCTCTTCTCTCCAAGAGGGTAGAAAGCCCCACAGGAGCTCTGCAAATGATCAGAGCACGATTCCCTGGATGTTACTGCTAGACTAAGAGACAGTTCTGTTAACCAGGGCTGACACAGGTCAATGTCATGTCATTCAGCCTGAGCAGTCTATTATGTGTCAGACAGTTCCTATAACCTATGGGCAAAGTACTGATTTTGTTAACATTACCAAGCCAAGCCAAAGAGTGTACTGACCTGTGTCTCTTAGCCTGACTTGCAGGGAAGAGTTATAAAGAGTAGGAATTCATGCATGCTACTAATTTATCCAGGAAGTATCTCCTGTATCACAAAGATCTGGAAGATGACAACACCTTGTTCAGGCAAGAAGAACTGGAAGAGATTTCAAAGGGGCAGATATCAGAGATGCATTCAGTCAATACTTTTAACTTAACATTTTCAAGAAGAGCACTTTGTAAGCAGCTGTGCAAGCATCTGCACCATGTGAAATGGCTAGGACTGAACAGTCCACCCAAGGTGAAGGGAAGGTGGGCTGCCTGGCTCCAGCTACCATAAACATCAGCACTATGCTGGTAGGTCAGCGTTTTACTTCTACAGGAATATATCCATGTCCTGATCCAGAGAAGGTTATGCTAACAACTGGTAATGCCCAGGTTTTATATTAGTGATTGCCTAATCAAGCCCTGAGAGGATAAAGTGATTATTGTTTTGTTTTAGAGAAGGAAATAACTAATATGTTAGTGGAAGGTATCATCCTTCCAAAGAAAGGTACCATAGCTGAGCAGGGAATGGATGGGTTTGTTCTTTTTCCCATAGCCCTCAAGTCTGCAGGTATAAATGCAGGTGTCTGTGTACTGTTCGCTTGCTGCTGTCTGTCTGCATTTGTGTATCCTCAGGTAATGAAGTCTCCATCTGCTTGTCCAGAGATGTGTTAACTGATTTTGTAGAAAGCCAAAAGCAGATTTAACTCTTCATCAGTGATGCACAAAATGTGATTACTAGGACAGCAAGAGGGGAAGGAATATTTGTGACAAACAAAAGCACAAGTTTGGCACAGTCGACTTGCTAGAGGGCAGGGATGCCATCCAGAGGGACCTGGACAGGCTGGAGAGGTGTGCCCAGGCCAACCTCATGAAATTCAATAAGGCCAAGTGTAAGATGAAAAGCTCAACATGAGCCTGCAGTGTGCACATGCAGCCCAGACAGC
>VWZE01005330.1:59587-126178 GCA_013396675.1 Eubucco bourcierii
GAGGTCTTGAGTAACCTGTACTAGTGGGAGGTGTCCCTGCCTATGGCAGGGGGTTGGAACTAGATGATCCTTGAGGTCCCTTCCAACCTTACCACTCTATGATTCTATGATTCTATGATTCTGTCTTTCTGTCTTTCTGTCTTTCTTTCCTCCACAGAGAGGAAAAGTGCCCTCTCTCCACTCCTTTCAGATGCTGTATGCACCTGCCTGCTCCACTGCATCACTCTCTTTTGGACAGTCCTCATCACCCCACTAGGGCATAGCCCTCTCTGGGTCTTCAGAGCCAGCCAGGAACGTTTAATATTTCTCTGTGCCTGCCACAGTTTTGTCACTAGGATTTGGGTGGGTTATTACCTGTCTGAGGAGAAATAGTGTTGCTTTCTTGAAATGCATTAAAAGCTCAGCTGTGAGCTTTCAGAAATAGGTCCATCACTCCACAACTCTGTAAACCCACACAAACAGTGTTGGCTGAAAGTACCAGGGTGTGTTGGCACAACAGCTAGTGGCTACCTAGTAACTAAAGGCAAACCTTCCTCACAGGGAGTATTTACAGACTGCCTTATGAATGACTTTGGAGATTAAAAAACTCACACAACAGCTGTATGAGCTAGAGTTGAAAGCCTCTCACATAGCAGTAGTGCTGATATGGTTTTCCACAGAGATAAAAATTGTATTTCTACATGGCGCCAGGACATAACTTATTACAAATTCACTTCTCAAGTATGAGAACTAAACAAGGCACCTCACAGACACCTCACTCTGGGCTAAAGTAAGTGGAGAACCTATCTGACATCAGCTCATGGCCAAACTCCTACTCAGAAATAACTTTACAGCAACCCATCCCTGTTTTTCAGAGATAAGCACCCTGTCTCTGCTTATACAACTGTTTGCCAGGTTGCAAACAGACTGGAAGATCACAGCCATTATTGTTGCTTTGTGCCCATTTTTGTTTCAGGAAGGCTGGAGCCTTTGCTAGAGATATTCAATACGTTGATAGCTACAAGAACATCAATCAGTCTTGGTGCAAGAACACTGAATATCTGCCCAAGTACAGGAAGATGTGCTTCTCTGCCTATGACCCTACTATGCCAAAGTCTTTTCTCCATCACCTGTTGAAAGCTCCTCCACCACTCACAGATGAGTTAAAAAAAGGTTGATTTTGTTGCTGATTTGGATGTGTTCTTCATTCACTGCAGCTTCTACCATCAATCCTTCTTATGTATTTCTTCTACTTGTTTGTATATTGTTTTTTTCTTTGCATAAATGTCTACTTGATTTTTTTCTCTCTTCCCTTAGCACCTAGTGTCTGTGGGCAGAAGTCTGTTGGTTCAAGCATAAACCCCAGAAGTGTCATCTATCACACTAAGGAACTTTTACTGATGTAGCAAATGTCATGATTGCTCTACTGCAGATGTTTCCAGTGCAGGTGCCTGTAGTCACAAGGATTTTATGTACCTGACTGATCTGTCTGCCCAAACTGCAGCTGCACTTAGCAGCACAATTTAAGCTCTAACAGTGTGGTAGAGTGTGGCCACAACAATCTGCCTCTGTGACCTTGACCCTGATTGCTGAAATTAGCTTTAAGACAGTAAAGCTCAAAAACCTCTCAATTGTTTCTGCCAATATTGGTTGGACAAGGGATGGTGGTGAGAATATTATCCCAGTGTGCATAGTCAGGAATCCCCTAATAGCTTTTAGTTATGTTCCAGAAGAAATTCATTAACTCCAAGGTCTGATGTTTAGCATCACTAGAAGAAGATACCTTAAAGTCCAGTAAAAGATGAAAGCTGTGTCCCAGAATTCAGCTCCATTCAGAACAAGTGGGAGTGTGTTATGAGTTCAGATGTAAAATACATCCATTTTGGTTAACTTTTTGCAACATTCCTGCATTATGTAATCTGTGGTGTTTAACTTCCTAAATATTTTTCATTGTGTTGATTGAACCACTGCTGTTGCAGATGAATCAGTGTTTTCTTCACTCTAGACATTTAAAGTAGTTTAGAGACTTTCAGCTAAATAAGACTAAAATTGAGGTCTGTCTCTCTTTATCCTACTTGTCTTACTTCTGATTTGTAGGAGTAATTTCAAGCTGTCTTCTTTCCCCATTCTGTTCACAGAATTGCAGAGTCACAGAATATCTCTCATTGGAAGAGACTTTCAAGCTCACCCAGTTGAACTTTCAACCCAAAACTGAAAGATCAGCTCTAAACCATGTCCCTAAGCGCCAGGCCACATGTGCTGCTTGAACTCCTCCAGGGATGGTGACTTTACCACTGCCCTGGGCAGACTGTTCCAATGTTTGATAACACTTTCAGTGAAGAAATATTTCCTAATATCCAACCTGAACCTCCCTGGTGCAGCCTGCGTCCATCTCCTCTAGCCACATCACTTGCCACCAAGGAGAAGAGACTGGTCCCCTCCTTGCTCCA
Source organism: Eubucco bourcierii (assembly GCA_013396675.1). NCBI lineage: Eukaryota > Metazoa > Chordata > Aves > Piciformes > Ramphastidae > Eubucco > Eubucco bourcierii. The sequence goes on from VWZE01005330.1 coordinate 62,017, forward strand.
GCCTCCCTTCAAGTAGCTGCAAGTTCAGGGCTGCACAGGATCTTTTACTGATCTAACAACATTATCATGCAGGTTTACAGTGTGGCTCATAGTACTGCAGCTTTTGTACAGCTGAAAATACATGGAAAGAGGAGGAGCATATCCTTAACTAGGGTGGTTGTGAAAAGAAGCCTAAAATTGACAAAACCAAACTCCAAAACAATAAAACAAGCCTGATTAAAGATATGCTAAGAATAAATCTAAAAATAAATGTTCTCTGACAGAGAACAAAGAACTATGATCTGACAATAATTGTAAATGTTCATGTAACTTGAGAAACATACTTTGGTTATAGCAATCTTCTTTGAATCATTAATTAGTTAGTTAATTAGAAGGGTTGGAGACTCTGATCCTAGAGGTCTTTCCCAGCCTGGTTAATTCTGTGATTCTGTGGTTTTTCCTTGTTACCCTGGACTTTTCCAGTCATTATCATCTTGCATAACTGTGGAGATAAAAAACCTGAAACCTCTCCTTCCAGAGAACTATAAATGTCTATTTTATGTCAAATAAATTGCCAACTTGAGGGCTTTTTCTCTCCACCGACTGTAGTGTGATGCTTATACTGGGAGAGATTAATCTTTCCCTTCAGACACTGAAAAACAATCATTGCCTGACTGCCACCCATTCTCTATTATGATGCATTTGAGGATCAGCTCAACAAACCGGTGTGAAGCAAAACTAAGCATGAATGAAAGATTGTAATAGAGAGTGTTGTGATCATTAACATTTGGATATCTTATTCACCAGTATTCAAAGTGTTCTATAAAAGGATGGTGAGCAGCAAATATCACCAGTCTGGGGAATGATGTTTTATTTCTGTTCTCCACACACAGAATGTAAATCCTTTAGATCCTCACTGTGCTGACATTTCATCCGGGGGATACTGTCCATACATGTTTACATTTTTTATCTCTGAAACTCCCTGAGACCTGGAAGATCAGCAGTGCCAGGCAGTTAGCTCTCTACATTGTGCATCTGTTGCTGTACAGTCCTTTTCCTGTCTGTCTTGAAGGAGAATGGAACCGAATCCAGATCTTTTCATTCCATGTGTGTATATCACAGATGTCCTGCTAGGGAAATAGAGTTTATAGTTTGTTGCAGTTTGAAGGAATGATGCCTGTGGCATTTAAAGATTTGTTCAAAGCATCTACTATGTTGTAGTAGGTGAGATGCATGCAAACACATTGAGTAACCATTTTTGTGACTGGGTGCTCTGAATAGCTAATGATTTCTCCTTTACTTCTGCTGAGCTAACATCCCTCCCTGCTTTGAGACCTTCAATTTTGTTTTACACTTTACATCAGCCCCAAAGAACATGCTGATGCTCATGTATGATGCTGTCTGTCAGACTCTCAATCTGCTGGATATGAAGTTTTACATAGGAATAACACATGGCATCTCGGGGCAGGGACACCATGCACTGCTGACTTTGGAGGATGAAGAGTCCCGTTCCTTGCACTGAGAAAAGAACAGTGCCAACTCATTTAGCTCTCAAAATGAAAGGCCAGAAGTCTTGGCTCACAGACAAGGCTCAGACCACCTGTGTCTAAGTAGACTGTGGTGTAGTCCCAGGAAAGGTATGTCTCTCAAATGATGACAGCATTTAAGACTTGCTTTGACCCATAGTATCCTCTATCATCTAACTCACCCACGGCTGGTGTGAATCTTGTTCTTGGAAGCTCTAATATGTTCATTGCTGAAAATGTAGACTTCTGAAATCTGGCCAAGTCCAGCCTTCCTTGCACCCTAAAACTCGCTTTGGAGGTAGTCATGGTGAGCTGTGGAGTCTGGGGAGGCTGACCCCACAGCAGACATCAACAGTAGGCAGATGCCTGGTTTGCCTTCACTAACCCTCTAAGGGAGACTGTGCTGGCTAATTATGCAGGAGGCTCTGTGCTGCAGTCATGCAGCTATCACACTGAGAGTAACAGGTCTCACACCTTCTTGGCAGGTAGGATCCTGATACAAGAGCCTAAAAAGATGTGGCAATATTCAGGCTTCTTTGTACATCTTCAGTTTCTCATGGAGTGATGTTGGCTGTAAATCGTAAGTCTTAAGTGACGTTTGTCTTCAGTTCCCATAGCGAGACATTATAGCTATGAGAAACACTCACTGAGACTGCAAGTACAGCATGCTGCTGCTAACTTGTCTTCATACAGATAAGACACCAGTACTTCAACTGGGTGTTCTAAGAAGATACTTGTGATGACACTAGTAAGTAGGTGCCAATTTAAAAATTAACTACTTACTAGCAGATTTTAAAAAAAAATTATGTATATATATATATATATACATACTACACTTAATAAGAAAGGTAATGATGAGAGGAAAGATGAACACAATCTGCTCTAGTTATGCAAGAATGTCTTTGAAAGATTATATGCTACTTTATTAGTAGGCTGAGAATTTGAGATAGTCAAAGCAACTTTAAATATAGACTAAAGCCCGAAGTTTGAGTATGCAAGGCATGAAGCTTTGGCATGGGCCACATGAAAGATGAGAACATTCAGATCTGTCAGAAAAAGAAGGAAAAAAATAGTGTCAATGAGAACAATATTTGGCACAGCATCTAAACATCTGAGTTAGCATTTAAAGTGAAAACATTCAGTTAATTCTCTTCTGTTTTATTAATCACTTGCTTAAATAAACCATCTGTGGTGGTTTAGAACTAACCCTCTAGTCTAGCTCTTAATTAAAAACAAGAATAGGAACATTCTGGAGATATTTGAGTAAAAGGTGAATAAAGTAAGGAATTGGATACATAAGGACAGTAGTAGATAGGTCTACATTGTTCAACTGGATTTCTGCATTAGGATGTAATTTGCTGCACAAATGATTCTTTCTTCCTTCTCTTTTGAGGGGGACAGGCTCTGCTCACTTGCTCCCTGGGATAGGACAAGGAGCAATGGATGTAAGTTGCAGCACAAGAGGTTCCACCTGAACATGAGGGGGAACTTCTTTACTGTAATGGTCACAGAACACAGCAACAGGCTCCCCAGAGAGGCTGTGGAGTCTCCTTCTCTGGCGGCTTTCAAGGCCCATCTAGATACATTCCTCTGTGACCTGAGCTATACTGTATGGTCCTGGTCTGGCAGGGGGGGTGGACTTGATGATGTCTTTGGGTCCCTTCTGACCCCTGGCATCCTGTGATCCTGGTGTACTACATTTAATAATTAGGATCAATGGCACTCACATGTGTCTCCCTCTTCTGGCGGATATTTATGTGATTCAAGGTGAAGCAGAATTAGTCATTGCATGAGAACTCCAGAAATTCCTGCTTCAGAACATGCCAGGGAAGGGAATAGCCTAGGGCAGATTCGTGGCAGACACAAACTCTGCTTCCCTTGGGATGAGGTGGAGCATTTTGAATCTGGATTTCCTAAACCCTCTGTAAGTGTGAGACAGACGTGCCAAAGTTATTCTTGAGAGGATGGGTTTTGGTGGCACAGCTCAGCAAATCATAGGACCCCATAAACCCTTTTTGACATCAAACTCCCAATTGAGGCATAAGTTAAGCCTTTGCTCTTTCATCTGTGTATTTTAGCACAGGACTCTAACACAGCATGTTGCCTTTTGTGAACACCTTACCTTGGTGTCTAGGAGGGCAATGGCAAAGCAGTTAAACCAATAATAAGGAATATTTCTGAAATTCTGGTCCCCCTCCCACCTCCAGTGGTTATGTAGGAAGACTATTTAGGGGGGTCATCCAGCAAAACCCTCCAATCCTTCCTTCCTCCCCCATAGTTACCACAGCTATTTGTTTTGTTGTGTTTTTTGCTGAGTTGGTTTCCAGCCAGCCTCCCTCACTGGGCACATCGCACCATGACATGAATGCCAGTGCTGGTGCAAAGAGAGAGAAACCTGGGAGCTGATGAAGGGGGACTGTTAGAGCAAGCCTGGATACTCTGAGCAACTGTAATGCCTAGCATGACTGAATATAAATATACAGAAGGCATCAGAATTAGTAAACAATCTGCACGCTGTATATCATAGGGTGTTTGGCAGCAAGAATAAGGCCAATGCTGTGGATAGCCTCACACATTTAAACCTCATCAGGATCCTTGTGCTCATCTGGCAGCAACACGTTGCAGAAGCAACCCCTCTGACTTCAGTGGAAATACATCATTCACCTGAAGCAAAGGCTTAGAGCAGGGGTAGACCCATAGCAGCACAAAGCTGGCAGGCTCCACTCCTGCTTCAGAGACTCTTTCAGCTGAATCAGTTTAAAGCAAACAAATAGCTATTTCTGTTTGTTCACTTACATAGCAAGTGCCTTGGGCAAAGATAAGGTGATGTGGGGATTACAGCTATTTAGGCCACAGAGCAGGGTGCTTTCTGGGAAGAAATGCTTCAGGGTGGCAGGAATAGTTCTCTATGTGCTCAGGCAGATGGAGCATTAGCTTCAGCATTGAAAATCAACTAGGGAAGAGCATGCAGGTGAGTCAGTGGCTCTTCAAAGAAATTTATTGTGTTCTTCAGGATTCCTAGTCCCAAAGTTTTCTATGCAGCAAATGTGTGTATTGAAATACAAATAATATTTTGCTCCTATCCACTTTCTTTCAAATGCATACAAACTTGAGGAGCTGTGTGGACTATAGTTACACAGAGCAGCAACAGCTATACCTGAGAAGGTAAATATGTACACAGGTCTTCATACCCTGCAAATGATCCTGAGAGATTCTGAATTCTGCACACATTTCCACAAGTGGCTTTTTTTTTTTTCCCCCCACATTGGGAAAGACACTAATGGGCCAAATTTAATTATCTATCAAATTCCACTGACCCTCAAAAGCTGCGCACAGCTTTGTATATCATCACATCAGAAGAAAAGCAACTCAGTCCACAGAGCCCACTACATAGCAGCCTTTAAACCAACCCTCCAGCCCAGTTCAGTCCTTTTAAAATGTTTTGGGGGTGATGTCAGCACCTGGGTTGCCCCAGCTCTTGTTGCTCTCCTCCCTCAGCCTACTTTAGTTCCCACAGAAGGAAGGGGCATCTGGACTGAGCTGGAGATAGGCAGAAGCTTGGAGGGTGTCTGCAGAGAGCATCTGCAGAGAGTAACTGCAGTGGCTCAAAGTCCAGAGACAGAACTACTGATCTCCATTTGCCTTCTCAAGGTAAAAATCTTGGCTTACTTATTAAGTCAGATTTTCTCTTGTCCAAGGGCATGAAATGGTGAAACAACTTGGGAATGCAAGGATTCATTAACTGCATGCGCTGAGCTTTTAATATTTAATCTGCAGACTAAAGCAGTTTCTGTTTCAACTCTATGCCTTTATGCTGGTATGGTCCCAGGGCTTCCCTTCTTTGCACCACACACGCTACAGCCTGATCTGGTTTCTCTGCTGAGATTTTGGTTGTGTTGAAATTTTGTCTAGAGTTTGTGCTTAATTTTCTAAAAGGTTTTTGTTTTATTTACATGTCATATAGACAGGATTAGTGTATGGTGTTCACGATAAAACATTCTCATTTCTCTACATGAATTCTAAACCATATAAAACTAGAATCTTCATGGGATAAAGTAAATAGAAAGAATAACCAACAGAGAAATTTTAGAATACAACCTGAATAGCATTTCTGAAGTAAGAAATCTGTATCAGCTTGAAAGTGCAGGAAAGTCAGACGTTTCTTGAGAGAATAATCTCTCATCTATAGGATTAACTCACAACATTTCTAAGCTCTTTAGAAGAGAAAATGTCTAACCTGAGGTTCTTCTCACACTTTAAATGGCAACATAAACAATTGAGATTTGCTAGCATTTTTTTTTTTAAAGAGTAAGTAGTTTGCAAGATTCACTTGTCAAATGCTGGAAATCCAAGAAGGTGGTAAGCTGCCTCTTTAGTGTCCTAGTGCTTACTTCCTTTGAGCCATTGAAACAACATTTATTTATGCTAATAAAAATAGCTTTGTTGAACCTACCACCTTCATGCATCTGTTCTTCACAGATTTATTTTTTATCTTGAAAGAGTTTGTGACCTGAAGGTTGAGCTCAAGAACACTCCCAGGCAAGTCACAGAAGTTTTCTCTTTGTTCCACCTCCTGACCTCTGCTCTTCCTTGATTGCCCCTGAAAAATGGAACGATCCTCACGAGAACTTTTCCTCAACTTCATGATCGTCCTGATCACTGTGTTGCTCATGTGGATCCTTGTGAAGTCTTACCAGGAGTGAAAGACATCAGAAACTCTGGGAGGTGATACTTTGCAGGAATAACTAACACCCACAGCACACCACTGTGATTAGCTTTCAGTTGGTTGCAAGTGTCACGAGTCTCATATCTGACTCTCTCACATCTGTTGCTTGTGCTAAAGTTTATGATGGGTCTATGTAACTATTCTATTCTGTAACAACCCATCTGTAAAATGTCAAATGTGAGATCCTTAAGAACTGCTGGATGTAGCTGTCTCCTCTGGTGATTGCTGTGAATGCTCCAGGCCCCTGCCTGCCATGCCAGCATGTTTGGCATTGGTGTTAGGTTCTTGAGGGTGTAAAAATGCAGTATGCAATGAAGAGGCACAAATGCAACACACAATGCACAACGCAACTGAAGAGGCACAAACTCTCTTATCAGAAAGGAATGTGAAATCTCTGCTTTCACTTGCTCGTTTCACTGAAATAAAGAATGTGTAAAACCTTTTTGGTTTTTTTTTTTTGGTAGTATTTCTTATCCCTCTCTTGGCTTGGCTGCAGTTTGCTGAGAGTGTGCTGTGTGAATCTGGTGGTTTGTTTGTTCCTCCCATCTGCATCTTTATCTGTACTTCTGAAAAACATGCTGTAGAGTGGGAGTCCTACAGCTAAACAACTGCAGAGCCACAGGACTGCCCCATTTGGGTCACTTTTCTGTCCACAGTGACTTACACCATGGGTGTTTCTGGATGTGGACTTCAAAAAGAACCTCTGTCCTACCAGGACATTGTCAGTAATTGCATTTTCTGAAGCTGGACTTTAGGCAGGGATTCTCAGGATCCTGTTTCTGGCTGAACTATGCTTGGAGCAGTGCCTGGAGGAACAAGCCTCAGTCAGTCACCGGCTGAGTGCCTGTTTGGCAGCTCAGCCCTGCTGCGAGTCTTGCCAAGGGTGGCAGTCCCCCAGGGTCCCCTGCAGCATGCCAGGTTCTGTGGCACAGCCACACTCAGCCTTACAGGACAAGACGCAAGTACATATTGGTAGCTGTGATGGTGTTGGCACCTGCTAAAAGGTCTTGAGCCAGCTTGAAGAGCTCACAGTCCTTGGGTTTGTGAAACTGGTGATTAAAGTCCTCCTAGGCATTCCCCATCTGTTACCTTAAGGGCTTCAGAGAATCAGCATCTTCCATAAAACACTTTCTGTAGGAAGGCAGTAAGATGTGTGTCTCCCTGCCTGCAAGGAGCGGGCAGCATCACAGGCACGTGCTGTGAGTTAGCCACAGCAGGTCTCTGGTATGGTTGGACCTACTGGTGCTGGCTGTGACAGCTGGGCCTTGGGCCTGGGCTTTAAGGAAAGACAGCAAGTGTAGTGGTAGCAGCACTTGTTAAGTGTGTGTGTGCTGCTGAAAGATTGCTAGGAAATGACTCATTGTCCTGTTAGTTGTGCTGTCTGTCCAGGTCACAGTCACCTTCACTGCATTTGGTGCCACTCATCCTTCCTCTTAAATTTCTACTCCAGTACAATGATAAAACTTACTGCTTACTCTTGGCTGTGACTTAGAAAACTACCTTCCAGCATTTCCAGGGATGGTAAATATTTTGTGAGGAAACCAAGGAACTGAAATGAACTTTAGCCAGCAGTGGCTGCAGCCTTGCTCTGCAGCCCATCTCACACCAGCTCCTGCTGTATTTTCACTAATTTACATGATCGGTTTGTGTTCATAAGCTCAGCAGAGACAGGCAGCAGTGGCTGCAGAAGGCCATGGATAAATTTATTTTTAAATACAGCGAATACTTGATAATTCAGCATGAAAGATTCTCATCTTTTACTGGCTGTGACTCCCTACCCTATCTGAACATGACATCTTCATTCAACATTATCAGACGTTCCCTGTGGCTTTGTGATGGTTTGGGAGTTACCCACCCCCCACACTTGTAAATGACCCAGACTAGAACTCAGCCAGCTGGAAGTTAAGGACTGAAGCTCTATTTACAGCTCAGCACAATGTACAAGCAGAGATATACACTATAGACAGGAACAGTTACAGACATAGACAAGTTAAAGGTAATACAGAAACACAACTCCCCTCCCAGAAATCAGAGACCCCAGGAGGGGCTCCCAACCACCCTTCCACCTTCTCCCCACCCCTGTACCTTACCCCAAGGTTTGCCTTACATACAAGGTGAGTTTGGAGGATCGGCCGGGGGGGTTAGAAGGAAAGTAGTTAGTGAGGTTACTCAGCAGAGAGGAGAAAAACCGGAAGCTAGACCGCCCGAGAGTGTCTGCCCGAGAGACTCACCTATCTATGTTTTGAGTTCTTTTCTTAAACATCTCAGCAAGTCTATGAGTGAAGTAGACATCACCATGGTTTCCTTTTCTTAGCCTGTAATATAATTTTCTCTATTAAAATATTCCAATTAGCCTCAAACCAGCACAGGCTTAAAAACAGATTTTCAAAGTCTTTTGTGCTTTACAGCTTTCACAGGGGACCTCATGGCTGCATGTGAGTCCCACCTGGCAAAGCTGAGACTTTTCTGCCAGTCCCAGAGCACACGACCACTGCTCAGGGAGAGCAATGTCACGAGGAAGTGGATGCATTTGGGCTCATCGCAGGGTAGCAGTGGGGGAAAAAAAAATAAGGTTTGGGCTTTGCGGTCTGTGCCAGAATTGATTCAGCAGCAGCTCAAAGTCCTAGCAATTTTAGCCTGGAGAAGAGGAGGCTCAGGGGGGACCTTATTGCGATCTACAACTACCTGAAAGGTGGTTGTAGTCAGGGGGAGGTTACCTTCTTCTCAGGCAACCAGCACCAGAACAAGAGGACACAGTCTCAAGCTGTGCCAGGGGAAGTTTAGGCTGGAGGTGAGGAGAAAGTTCTTGACTGAGAGAGTCATTGGCTACTGGAATGGGCTGCCCAGGGAGGTGGTGGAGTCACCATCCCTGGAGCTGTTCAAGGCACTTGGTGCCATGATCTAGTCTTGAGGTCTGTGGTGATGGGTTGGACTTGATGATCTTTGAAGTCTCTTCCAACCCTGGTGATACTGTGTGTGATACTGTGTGTGATATATATTTGTACATATATATACATATTTATGTATAACCTCAACAGTTCTGTGATTCTATAATTCTTTGTTTTTATATATATATATGCATTTATACATAGATATGTACATATAGCAACATTTGACCCTCTTTAAGTTTTTCATGTAGAGTGTACAGGCCATGAAAGCAGCACAGTGACTGCTCATGGAAAGGACTGCCAAGCTGACACTCTATTTACCCTCTTTCCACTCCCATTCCACCTACTTTATTAAAGGTACTTTCTGTAGCACCTTAGGAGCTGCCAACAACAAGCAAAACAGTGGTTGCTCATGATTCTGACATGAACAAAGCACCTATAGGTGAATTAGCCTCACCCAAACCCAGAAGTTCCACAGCAACCTTTCTGTTCAGTTTACTGGGCTTTGGATCACACTGTAGCTACTTATATTTAGATGCTGAGATTTCAAAAGTTTGGCTCTTTGCGTGCCTAAATATCAACCTTGAAACCAAAACCAAACTTCAGGCACCGAGACTTGAAAATTGGCTGAACAGCAGAAAATTGTTCAGTGGTTAATAAAATGCTTCTATCAATTGAAAGTGTTTTCAGCCAAAACTGCTTTCTCTATCTTTAAAAAAAAACAACAACCAAAACCAACATATTGAAGAAATCTAGAGTTTGTCAAAAGCAAACACCAACTGTGTCCATCTTGCTTTTGAATGACGTTGTGACTGCTGAAGACTGTGTGGTTTGTGTCCACTTTCTCCTCTATTGCCCAGGCTCCAGGACAGGCAGGTTCTCTAGTCATGTGCCACCTCCAAGCCATAGAGCAAGAAACTGCCATGCAATGAAAGAGACATAAGAGTGAAAAACAACAACAAAGGAGTGATTAACGTGGAGGAAGCACATGTGCTGCATTTCTAAGTGGGTTGATTACTGTTTCTTACTGACAATTTTTGGATTGTAGAAATTCACTCCAAATTCAGTTTTCTCAGGGTGGGGAAATTGTACACCGTGTAACCTCTTTGTGTGTGTTTGGGGTGTGTGTGTGCGTGGTCAGGAGATAACATTGAAGAATAGAAACCTGAAGTCCCCAGCCTTATGAACACAGCATTCCTGTGTATGCATACACATTTTCTCTGGACCAAGGCAAGAAAATGTGAAGCAGAAATAGTTTCCTTGCTATGTAACAAGTTCATCGTGCTTCTATTTATACAACTGAATTTGCAAGCGTCCCAAAGGCTTTTTTGGCTCTCACAATTCAAGAAGAATTTTGCGGAATAATTATCTATATTTTGGTGGTGCAGTGAGCTACAAGAGATCAAGAAGACTGACAGCTGCTGACATCTTGAGATGCCATTGTGGGGCTCCTAAATCCTTCTCCACGTACACAGCTAAGCTGGTTTGCCCCTTCTGTGTAGAGTTTACCCGCAGATTAGTGTCTTGCAGGTCAGAGATGGAAAAGCCTTTGGCGTGTGTCCCAGGACCACATACAGCTGGTGCTCAAGCCAATGAACTCTGACCTCTTAGCTTAACAGTTCAGCTGTCAGCTTCTAAAGAGAGCTGACAGCATTTTCAAGCAGGCTTCATTATGCTCATCAGCTCATGCTGATGTCTACTCGAACTGGGTTGATCTGTGAGGCATTGTAAAGATGCACAAATCCATGCCAAAAGAAGGGAGATGGTCAGGCAGTGTGAGTGTCTGTTGTGTCCCACTGGTACTCACCACCGCTATGCTGCAGTGTGTGGATGATGGAGATGAATAATAATTTAGTTTTGGCAGCAGTTGTTAGCTAAATGTAGACCTATGCTTCCTTGTACTACAGCTTTTCCAGTTTTTCCAGTTTGGTGACCAGGATGTCATATGGGACAGAGTCATAGAATGGTTTGGGTTGGAAGAGGCCTTTGAAGATAATCTAGTCTGACTACCCTGCAATGAGCAGGGGCTTCTTTAACTAGATCAGGTTGCTCAGAACCTCAAGCAACCTAACTCTGAATGTTTCCAGGCATGGGTTGTCTATTTCCTTTCTGGACATTGTGCTCCAGTGTCTCACCACTGTCACTGTAAAACATTTCTTCCTTATATCTAGTCTAAATCTACACACTTTTGTTTTAAAACCATCACCTCTTCTCCTTTTGCAACAGGCCTGATGAAAAGACTGTCCCCATCTTTGCTATAATTGCCCTTTAATTACTGAAAGGCCACAATAAAGACTCCCCAGAGCTCCTCTCCAGGCTGAACAACCTCAACATTCTCAGCCTTTCTGCATAGGAGTGGTATTCCAGTTCTCTAATAACTTTTGTGGCCCTCATCTGGACTCGATCCAACAGGTTCATGTCCTTCTTGTCCTGAAGGTTCCAGAGGTGGTCACAGTACTCCAGGTGTATTCTCACCAGAGCAGAGTAGAGCAGTGGAATCACCTCCCTTGACTTGTGGGTCACGTTTCTTTTGATGAACTACAGGTCATGGTTGTCCTTCTGGGTTGCAAGTGCAAGATCCCACATTGCACTCATCTGAGTCTGTATATTTCTACACGCATTTGGCATAACATCGGTCTTGCATGTTACTGTGACATCCTGGTCTAGATGCATTCTCCAGAAGATTTAGCAAGAGAGACACAAATTTCTTAATCAAAACTATGAAACATTCCAAGCAACAAATAATCTACAATGGATTTTGCATGTACCTGTTTTCCCTGTTGTAGTCAACCATTTTACAGTTCGGCCTCTTGTCAGCAGACATCTGTTGGCATATCTGAAAGCAGGGACATAATCTTTTTAATACCTGCAGTGCAGTTTCAAGGCTCACTGCTGACTATAGAAGGATTAACCTGAGCCTTTCAACTAGGTTAGGTAAGATCTACTTCTGCGAGGTGCAGAGGTTCCCAGTGGAGCTGGGCTTGGTTATATCAATGATTGCCCTCTTCCTGTTTTTCTGGTTCAAAACTACACTCTGTAAAAGTCTTTTTCAGCATCACCTGGAAGAGATACGCCGGAAGTAGCTTTAGATCTTTCACTTTAACATAGTTTTGAAAAGAAAACTTTCACTATAAATCTTGCATCTTATATATCTTAATCTGTATTAGCTAACACTTGAATTAATACATGTTTTGGAAACATGAACCTTCATCCTTTGAATCCATAACTGTATTTTAAACCATACTTTTGAAATGCTAGGTTTGAAAATTTATTGGGCTATGAACAAAATATGTAATGACAATTAACTGAGGTCAGTATCTTTTGAATAACTTTATTTTTACAGTCCCAGTAGAACTTCAGATATAGTCCAGTTTGATCAGGGTTTTTGTTTGTTTGGTTGTTTTTTTTTCTGGTTGGTTGGTTTTGTTTTTTTAGTGGTTTAAAACTAAGTGAACTCAGAAGAAATAAGCATCAAAACCACTAAGTCTTAGCCAGTATTTTTCAGCCTAGGATAATTCCTTATTTTAGCTCTGGGTACTTCAACTGCCTTTTCACTTGTGTAGCAATAAAGCAAGGAAACTGAAACTATTCAGTAAGATGCAGCTAATTCCATGTCATAATGAGGTTAAAGAAAGTCTTCTGCAAGAGCAGTGACTGGGAGGTCCCGCCTGTCACACAGGAGTCAGGCCGTCTTGGCAATCTTGGTTGTGAATATTGTCTCTTTCTCTGTTGAGGTTGCACTCACCTGAGCACAGAAAGAACAGAAAACTCCCTTATAGACCTGGGGAAAGCTTCTATGCATAAAGAGGCAGCCCCAAAGCACAGTGCTCATCTTCTAGACATAAAGTCTTATCGTAGTGCATCCTCTGATAAAGAACACTATGGAAACAATTGATACTCAGGTGGAAAACACAGAAAAGAACAATTTCAACAAATAAAGAGCTATTTACTCAGAACTGGACCAAGTCCAAAGTTCAACGTGCTTTTTAAATGTTAAATACTACTAATTACAAAATGAAGTTGGGTAGACTGGAACATCCAGTTCCCTGGGAGACAATCAGTAGGGGCACCGTGATAATGCAGATATCAGAAAAACAAAGGAGATGGTGTAAATAAAACAGGTGCAACATGCATTAAAGAAAACTTTAGAAAAATAAACTTGGTATTAGAAAAAAAAAATATATAGTACTCCTCTAGTTTGACATGTCAAAATGAGGTAGAAATATGAGATGCTACAGGACACCAGCAAGGCTGTAAGGCAGAAAGCACAGCGGTCATGGAAAACTTCAGTTACTCAACACCTCCCAAAGTGGGGAAATGTCAGATTGGGCTCTAGTTTGTGTTATTTTTTTTTAACAAGATAAATCACGTTTCCTGGGCAGTCACACATCACAAAAGGAGAAACTGTGTAGTCATTAGCAGCACACAGGACCAGGATCAAATGTTACTTTTAAAATATAATGGTGTGATAGTGACCAAACTCTGCATGAGTGAAGCATCCTTATGGGAATGGAATGGTCAGAAAAAGAACCAGAAAATATTTGGATTAATTCTTAAAAAAAAAACCCAAACCCAACCAACTACTGTTTGAAACACAGACAATGCATCAAAATTGGAAAAGTTGAATAGAACTCAGAAAAGTTAACTAAAAACTCCTAAGGAGGGCAAGAAAAAATGTTGAGTAAAACCAGGCCAGATACATCAAAATCTAATAATAAACCACATCAGAAACAGGAAAGCTGCCACAGTTGGAGATGATGGATACAGAAGAGGAGCACTCAGGGAATCTAAGTTTGGTACAAGAAAGGTATATTAATTACCTCTGGCAGTGCTCACTGTTGAACAGCATAGGAGGATTTCTGCGTTGGAACTTTTATCTGCAAGTGATGAGCTGGAAAAATGGTCTCAACTGAAGAGCCAGAAGCAATGTAATCAACATTAATGTATTAACAGGATCAGATCATATTCACTTGGTAATTTTAAAGAACATCAGATATGAAATTGCCCCCCTAGTTACTGTGGAAAGTAACTTATTTCTCATGTCAAGCTGGTACCAAAGACAGAGAAAGTGGTGGATGTAGCATCAGTTTTTAAGAGGGCTGCCGAGGAGAGCTGGGCAGTTACAGATGGGAAGTTTCATTTTCATGTTGGAAAAAATCCCAAATCACAAAGATCCAATGATAGAATTCAAAGGCACATCGTGCGTGTGTGTGTGGAAAACAAAAATAAGGCTGCAAAGGGAAATCCTGCTTTTGGTATCTATTACAACTCTGAAAGAGTCAGTGAGCATGTCAGTGAAAGTGAGTTGACTGATACATTAAAAATAACCCTTACACTGTCATAGAATAGAAAGGGAAGATCTCTCTGTAAATGGTTGAAAGACCAAAAGGTGGTTGTGAACAATAAAACTGCGTAATAAAAGGAGGTCCATAAGAAACTGCACTGTTTAACATACTTACAGGAAAAGCAGGATTGCAACATTTTCTGGTGACAGGAATGCCATAGATGAAGAATTGTAGAATGTTATCTCAATACCAAATGATAAGTGATACAATGATAGATAACATTAAAGGTTGGCAAACGTGAAGTAGGACTCGTAGGGAGAAAAATCACTCTAACAGACAAAACAATCGAGCACTGCAGTCACTGGCACAGGCAAGATCTAGGAATTACTGCAGAGAGTTCCCTGAACACATCATCTCCATAGTCAGTGTTGGAAAAATTGTAGACAGGAGTAATTAAACGATAAAAAAAACATGGTGACAACTTCATCTTGAGACAAAATTCATCAGATTAAGTCTATTTAACTTGAAAAAATAAGGTGGTTGAAGAAAAGATTTGAGTTGTAACAAATAAGTGCAATTGGACTGGCTAGTTACACTTTCTTGGTCCACCAAATAAACTGCAAACATAATAGGGACATATAAAATGAAGAAAGGTATTTCACAGAGCAGAATTGAGCAGTAAGACTCACAAATACAGCATGTTCTGGAAGAAAAGATATGTTTGAAAACATTTAGACAAATCTGTAGAAGGAAAAAAGGCAACGTGAAGATGGTAAATATGAGGACAGACTTGATGGATCCACAGGAAGCTTGACTTGTAGATTGCTAAACCACGATTATTGATCCTTGTTATACCTGTCACCAGGGTACTGCAGAAGCCAGGGACTGTCTAGCTGTGTAAGAGCGGAGCCTGGTATCCAGGACGTGTCCCACCACCATAGCCATGTAGCAGGGCAGGCCATGGGTTGGCCCCAGCAGCAGACATCAGGAGTCTCACTGGGAATGAGTATGAGCCAAGCAAGAGAAAAGAAGATTGCTAACAGCCTTCAAATATATACAACATAACTGCAAAGAAGAAATCAATAAACTACTTCCCTTGCATACAAAGTGATGGGCTTGAATGTCAGTGGTGGAAATTTCAGAGTAGTTTTCTTGGTCTAACTAAGAGAAGTTATAATTGAATATTATGCTACACTGTTGGGAGACATGGAGCTCCCAAGACAAAAGGATGCTCCTAGTGTTTTTTTAATAATAGGTTCAAACACCTGTTCACAACAGCTGCCTTAGCTTAGAGAGGGATACTATCTCTTGGGGTTCTTCCATGAAAGCAAATACCAAAGGCTAACCTTCTTTCAGTGCTTAAGAGATCTCAGTCTCTCCAGCCCAGCTCAGTGGATAAGGTTTTATGATGGAGGAAAAATACTAAAGCAAAGCTACTGCAATTTCCTTACAGCAATTAACACAAATGTCTGAACAGGCTGCAGTTTTCTTGATGAAATTCGGAAAGTGTTTAAGTGACTAAGTTTCTCAGTGTGGAAAATGCTTGTCTCAGGGATGACAAGTGCTCGAGCAATTCTATTCCCTTCAGGCTGCTGCAGCCTCTTCAAGATCTTTCAGGTCTTGGAGTGCAGGATCCTTGGCACCTTCCAAGGTGAGGGCATTCACAACAGCTGGTTCCTAACCAGGCAACATAGGATCATAGAATATGAACATGATGGAGCACTGACAGAGGCTACCCAGAGAGGTTGTGGAGTCTCCTTCTCCAGAAACTCTCAAAACCCACCTGGATGTATTCCTGTGCAGACTACCCTAGGTGATCCCGCTTTGGCATGGGGGTTGGACTTCATGATCTCTGAAAGTCCCTTCCAACCTCTATTGTTATGTGATTCTGTAATATCTCAAGTTGGAAGGGACCCATAAGGATCATTGAGTCCAACTCCCTACTCCTTGCAGGATTACCTAAAACTAAATTGTGTTACTAAGAGGATAGTCTGGACACTTGTGGAATTCTCACAGGCAAGTTGAGTGAAAATCTGCCAATACAGTTCCAAGCCACCAGAGGACATAGGGTCAACATGACTACCAATCTCTGATTTCCACCAGAAGATCATGGATAATTAACCTAATTTGATTAACAATTTTGTTGACTATCACTAAGAACCTGTGCTGGTTTGAGGCTAATTGGAACACCTTAATGAAAAATAAAAACAGGCTGCGAAAAGGAAACAATGGTGATGTCTACTTCACTCATAGGCTTTCTGAGATGTATAAAAACAAGGACATAAATATAGATAGCGGAGAAAGTCTCTCTCTGGGACCTGGTGTGTCTTCTGGCCTTCTGTTGTGTAACCCAACTAACCACTCTGCTTCTAACCTCCCTTACCGATCCTCCAAACTCTCCTTGCACATAAGGTAGACCCTGGGATAAGGTAGAGGGGTGGAAAGAATGTGGAAAGATGGCTGGGAGCCCCTCCTGGGGACTTTGATTTCTGGGAGGGCGATTGTGTTTCTGTATTACCTTTATTGTATATTTCTGTATATTGTATATATATTTGCTTGTATATTGTGCTAAGGTGTAAAGCTTCATTCCTTAACTTCTAGCCGGCTGAGTCTAGTCTGGGTGATTTTTCATAGTGTGTGTGTGGGGGGGGCGGTAACACCCAAATCATCACAGAACCACCCCAGGTGCTATTGTTCTAGCAGGCAACAAGCAGTAAGGTGCTGAAACACGTGGGTAGATGTAAGAAGAACGAGCAGTTGGCAGGGAGTTTTACGCTTGGCCTTGCAGCCGCGGCCGTACCGTGTGCCGCGCCAGCCCCGCGGGTCCCGCCGGCTCCTGCTCTGCCCGGCGCTGTCCAGGGTGCTGAGCCGCAGGCGCTGCGTCTGCGGCTGCTGCCTGGCGGGGCGCGGGAGACACCTGGCAGACGGCCAACTGGGTCACCCAGAACCTCCGACGGTTTTTTGCACAAGATCTGAAGAATTTTACTTTTAGCCTAGAACGCTCCGTGATTATACTCAGGGAGGTCACCGGGAAGGCCATCAGTGTTGTGCTGTTCTTAAGAACGCTGCCGTTTATTGCTTTGAAGTCGTCATTTACGGCGTTTTTTGGGGTTGGGTTTTTTTGTTTTGTTTTTGGTGTTTTGTTTTTTTTTTTTTCATCTTCTCGCCGCAAGTTCATTGCCTAGTCCCATATCAATGGTGAACACTGGGTTGTGGGGGGCTTTCCCAGTGCAGTTTTTGTGACATGCAATTTTATATGAAGAAAACTGAATGAGGTATCCTGGAATTAACTCCTGGTAGAACAGGAGACAGATGCAGAAGTCCCACTGCTCCTGCATGTATGCCAGTGATGCATCACACTGCAGTTCTCAACTATCTGTTGATGTTCACACTCACTGGTTTGTTGTTTTTGTTTGTTTTTTTAGACAGGTATATGGTCTTACAAACATTTTTTTTTTTTGTGCTTTTCTCCCTCTCTGTAATGTAAAAAAATAGATATTAGGGCTGTATTACTGATTAAACTTTCACTATTGTCACAGATGACCCAACTGAAATGGCATAGGCTGCACTGTTATCCGCAGTGCTTTACCACAAAGACAATTCTCTCTCTGCATGGATGACAATCTCTGACTCTCATCACTCAAATGTCTAGGAGCTGTCATTGCTGTGTCTGAGAAATAATGGAATAGAACCGTGGTGCAGTTAATTACCATTATGCATGAGATTCCTAGGCAGTGGTTATAGACATTCGTAATAAATTAAAGAGGATCACAAAAAATACTGTTGCTAGACAGCAATTTTAGTTTGCAATTATACGTGCAAATTAAGAATATAAGAATAAAACATACCAGCATATTTCTCTATGTGTTGCAGTTCAGACAGCTCTGAAGGCATTGGGATCACTGCAGGTTCTTAAATGTACTGCACAACCTGTCTGTAGATTGGGGATCTCCATCTGAGTTAGACATTAGTTTAGTGCTCCAAAAGCACTGGTATTTCTACACAGTAAGAAAGTCACTGGCTGGCTTTTCAAATAGTCTCTGAGGATGTGAATACTTAGTCTAGCTTTTAATACAAGGGCACTCATAGCACCAATCAAGAAAGATTTTCTGATCCACTCAGTAGATGGTCGATATTCACATCTCCCTCAGACCTGCCTTTTCATCCAGCAAACGAAAGAGAGGACTGTGCTGGGATCATAACTTCTTGTTGAGGTGCAAGGTCACCTATTCCTTGCCATTGCTGGATTCATTACTTCTGGCCAGATTTGGAGCCAATGCAAATTTGCAGTTTCACAGTAGACAGGAATCATTTACACTAACTGAGGCCCATTTCAGGTATGGACAAAAGACCAGATTAAATTAAATTGCAAGACACAGGAAGATGATTTTTCCTAGAGAGACCCTGGTGGGAACTTAAGGGTGCTTTTGGGGCATAACGACCTCATGCACTAAATTAGCAGCTGAGCTGGAGAAGTTCTGTGTTCCCCATGTGCTAATATTCTCTTTCCACAGCCCTCATAAAAGGCACCAAGTAGTTGGAGGCAGCAACCTTGAAATGGCCCTGGTCTCAGAGTGACCCCATGCAAGCTGGGTCAGGGCAGGACAGAAGGAAGGGAACCACTGCTCAGATGTCTCCTCCCACAATTCTTTTTCTGGTATTTTTTGGTAACAGAACTACAGAGGGGTGACATCCATACCCTCTGCTAAATGGTTCTCTGCCAAATGTGTCCAACCAAGAGTGAGAGGGAGAGAAGCTGAAGGGGTGGGAGAAGAGAGGCATGGAAACTCTAGGCAAAGTTTGTGCTAGTTTGCTTAAATTAAAATTGATCAACAGAATCACAGGATCACACAGAAACACTCAGGTTGGAAAAGACTCTCAGGACCACCAAGTCCAACCGATAACTCTACCCTACAAGGTTCACCCCTAAACCATATCCCCAAGCATCACACCTGAATGAACTTAAAACACATCTAGGGTTGCTGACTCAATCACCTCCCTGGTCAGCCAATTCCAATGCCTGACAAATATTTTCCTAATATCCAGTCTCAACCTACCCAGTTGCAGTTTGAGGCCATTTCCTCTTGTTCTATCACTATTTACCTCTGAGAAGAGACCAGCATCAACCTCTCTACAATGTCCTTTCAGGTAGCTGTAGACAGCAATAAGGTCTCCACTCAGCCTCCTCTTTTTCAAACTAAACATTCCCAGCTCCTTCAGATGCTCTTCATGAGATTTATGCTCCAGGCCCTTCAACCAGCTTTGTTGTCCTCCTCTGCACTTGCTCCAGCACCTCCACATTCTTCTTGCATTGTGTTGCCCAAAACTAAACACAATACTCAAGGTGTGGCCTCACCAAAGCTGAGTACAAGGGTACAATCACTTCCCTGCTCCTGCTGGACACGGTATTTCTAATACAAGCCAGGATGGCATTGGCTTTATTGGCCACCTGGGCACACTGCTTGCTCATATTGAGCTGTTTGTCTGTTACAACCCCCAGGTCCCTTTCTGCCAGACAGCTTTCCAGCCACACTTCCCCAGGCCTGTAGCATTGCTCAGAGCTGTTTTAATGCTAGTGCAGGACCTGGCATTTGGCCTAACTAAAGCTCATGCTATTAGTATTGGCACATCAATCCAATCTATCCAAGTCCTTCTGTACAGCATCCCTACCCTCCAGCAGATCAACACTGCCACCTAACTTGATGTCATCTGTGAACTTACTGCTGACACATCCTATGTCTTCACCAAGGCCATTGTTACAAATTATGCAAAATAAATAATCAATATTGATATTTTGATATCCAGGCAAAGATTGTTAATAACTATGGAAACTGCTAATTAACATTAAATCTCACCAGAAAACTTATCCTCAAGGTTCAAAACACACTGTTTATACACACGGGGAACAGGCAAAACTAAAATACTTTAAGCAGATGCAAACGTTAAAAGTGGAAAGAGGTTCTTAGTTTCAATTATACCTCTTGCCCACCAGGGGACTTGAAAGGCTCTTTCCACTACTAAGGTAGAAAGGCA
The DNA here is from genome assembly GCA_013396675.1 of Eubucco bourcierii. Classification (NCBI taxonomy): domain Eukaryota; kingdom Metazoa; phylum Chordata; class Aves; order Piciformes; family Ramphastidae; genus Eubucco; species Eubucco bourcierii. The sequence goes on from VWZE01005330.1 coordinate 82,454, forward strand.
CAATAGAATCTAGTTACAGAATTTCTTACAGAGAGGCTTTGAATATTTACTCACAAAATAGTATCAGACAGTACCCAAAACTCGAAGGGAATTCTGTCAGTATCTTGAGAGTCGTTGCAGGCAAAGCAGAGCATAAAGTGGCAGGGCACAGCAGGCAAAGAAAAATTAAATCAAAAGCCCAAAGCCATGTGGCAAAAGCCTATTTATTGATTGTCCAAACTGTGATGGCCCCTTGGACCACAGAAGTTTGCCAATCACAATGGCACTTTGCCAAACCTGACCATATTAGGGGAAGTCAGGAGCTTGCTCTCCCTTATTTGGGAAGTACAAGTCTGGACAAGTCTTGTNGTTAAGTTCCATTGATCACCACCCTTTGGGCCCTTTTGTCCACAGAGCTGTGCTCATTCAATCCATGAGCTGCCAGTTTGTCCATGAGAACTCTGTGGGGAGCAGTGTCAAAGGCTTTTTGAAAGTCCAGGCAGACAATATCCACAGGCTTTCCCTCATCCAAGAGTCAGGTCACCTTGTCATAGAAGGAGATCAGGTTTGTCAGGCAGGACATGCCCTCCCTAAACCATACTGGCTGGGCCTGATCCTCTGATTGTTCTCTATATGATGTCTAATGGTGGTTGAGATGATCTGCTCCATGACCTTCCCTGGTACTGAGGTCAGGCTGACAGATCTATAGTTTCCTGGATTCTCCTTTCTTTCAGCTGTGAATGGAAAACTGTGAGAAAGTGAAGAAGCAGATGATGGATTAGTCATAACATTTTAGAGGAACATGTAATGCTATCCAGAGCCAAATTAGCATTTCAAATGCCCCTGTCTAAGACAGGCAGCAAACTGCATCCTCACAACTGCATCCTGTCCCTTTGGCATTCCTCTCACAGAGCACACCAACCAGGGGCATCCTCACTGGGGTGGGCAGGCAGGCTCCATAGGCTGGAGCAGCCCGAGAGAGCTGCATCATGACGTGCAGACCTGTGCACGACTCGCAGACATACGCTGTTCCCATTGGCTCAAGAAGACAGAGTTGCTCCCAGGAGTCTGCAACGCAGCAAACCTCACATCTGCCTTTAAGCAGGCAAGAGGGCTCAAGTGCTTGGATACTGCTTGCTTAATGAGTCTTGCCAGAGGGATGCTTTGGTCAAGGGCGGGTGACAAAAGATGTTTTACTGCTTTTGAGCATTTTGGTACTGTTTTTGATGGGTGTATGCACTGATGATCAGCCTAAGCACTGCAGGAGCGTTTTAGTGGATGAATTAAGAGGAGTTTGCACACAACAGATCATGTCACCAGGAAAAATATGCAGAACTCAACTGTCAAACACCTTTGACACAGGCAATTTCAGCTGTTTTGTTTAATCTTTAGTTTCTGACCATTACTGCGACAAGTCCTGTGAAGAATTCTATCCATGGGGCTCTCCACAGCGTTCTGCCATTGGTCTATATTTTTATTCCTGCTTTAACATTTTTTAATCTTGTCCACAAGGACAACCATGGCAGTTCATGCCCTGATGATGAGTCACAGACTTCTTTTATCCTGATGTCCATATTACAGTCCCATGCTGTTCACCATTACCTTACAGTTATCCCTGTCTTAAGACTGGTATGCCCAGAAATCTCTTTCCCGGCTGTAGAGAACACTCTCATCTTGTCCCTGAACCATGACCAAGGGCTTTGCTTTTCCCCCTACTCTTTCTTCAGGATTTTGCATCTAGAGTATGTCTGCACCTTGTTGATACTTCCTGACTGGCCTCTCTTAAGAAGCTTTCTTAAGAAGCTCTCTTAAGAAGTCTTTCCTGTCCATATCCAGAAGTAAAATTTGCCCTTCAATTTTTTTGTCAGCTTCTCAGGCCCTGGGCCACACAATGTTACCATGCTCAGATCTATTCATGACCCTGATGTGCATTCCTTGCCAGGTTCTCTGGCTGCACCAGCACCATGTTAGACCACATCGACTTCGCTGTGAATTCCTCCTACAAGATGCACTCTCTCACTTTGGACTACACTTTTCTTTCAAGGAACTTCTCAGCCATGTTGCATGCACCAGAGATATGTTTGTCCTCATTTCCAGTGTGTCAGAGTGTACCTCTGTTATCCATTGGTTAGATATTTCAGTTGCCTACTTGTGCCTGTTGCTGTTGCAGTCGGAAAAAAACCTGCCCATAACCATACGGTGAGCTTCCTTGTGTCCCTATCTCTAGCTCCTCCTGCGCTGCTCAGTTTTGCTGTACCACCAGCTGTGCTGATATGTATTGGCACCATGCTACTGTCTTGCTCACCTTTCTTGCTCCAGGCCATAAGCACTTCGGTGAACATGCTACCTTTAATTACATGTTTTTCCACACCTTCAGTCCAGCAGAGTCCAGCTCTAGGAACACAGTAAGTAACTCAAGTAACAAACCCTTTGCCCTTCCCTAAGTTAATTTTGATTTATACTGCTGTACACAGTTCTTGCTTGGAGGTTTTAGAATTAAACCTCTTTGTCTAATTAGAGTTCTGCATAGAGAATAACAGTTTCCTTTATTAAAATAAGTAATGACCTGATTTCTATGTGTGCTACTCACAGGGGAAAGCACAAAGCCAGTCCTGCTATATTCCTGCATGATCATGTAGAAAGACTCCTGTCTAATCTTTGGCAAGCCTTACAGAAAAACTGCACTGCTACAAACTAAGGAAAACAATGAATAATTCATCTTCTTATCTTTTTGGGGATCCTTTTTTACCAAACATTTATTTTAATGATTCATGTAATTTTTAGCTGCTCCATGCTGCAGATGCAAGCACTCGGAAGAAAGCCATAGCGGTTTTCTCAGTATAGCCTGGAGCATTCATTAGTGCAAAATTCCAGCTTGCATTGGACCACATTCCAAGGGATGAGTGAGAGGTGAAAATCTGGGTAGTTAGCAAACTCAAAAGTAGACCAATTCTCTGAAAACTGGAGATTATGAAAATTGTTCACAGAGGAGTCTTCCTGTGATGCTAAATTTGTCATATACTGATGGTGTTGAGCTTGCCAAGAGCCAAACTGGGGACAGAGGGAAGTATATACAGAGTCCCCCTATCTCGCAGCAGTATTTGCCAAACACAAAAATTTAGCATGCACAGAACTGTAGTTACCATCTCAGACTGTAAATTATTCCTACCTCAGTCATACCCATCCAAGTGGCAGAGCTGTGAATTGAGGTTTCCTCTAAAGCTCATTCAGGAATGACTCCAATCTGCAAAACCCCACTAGTGAACAGCCCTGCAATCAGGTTGCCCCTGTGAAAGGGTAAAAAAATTCAGATCACATTAAGATGGAAATAGATGGATCAGCAAATGAAATGTTAAAAGCTAACCACAGCCCATGAAGGGCAGGATTAAGAAGGAAATGATAATATCAACTCCATAGAAGAAACAAATCTGTGTATGATGCTACCAGTGAGCGGGTCAATAGTGGCAGATCTAAGTTCATCAAGCTGAGCATCAGCACTCTGCTCACATACAGCTTGCTCCACCTAACAGCACTTATTTCAACTGGGGACATGCTGAAAATCCTCCACTTTCAGCAAAGTGCTTCAGCCAGCACCACCAAGCCATTCTCACCCAGCAGTGCTCTACAGGGTACCCAGCACAGACCACAAAGTAGGTACAGGTGCTTTTAAAGATTGTACTTCCATTCATGAGCACCACTGGATTTATCCTCCTTACCCTCTACATGACAAGAATCCTTCCAGTCCAGCTTCAGCACTGCTCCAAGAAACAACCAGGAGATAGAATTCTCCAAGACAAACTGCATAGATAAGATGGAGTCTTTTTGCTTCTGATAAAAGTAGATAGAAATAACCACCAGCACAAGCATTTGAAAAAGTACCTCCCAAAAGAGCCAGTAAGAACTCCATCAAAAATGATTCTCCCTTCCCCAAAGGAAGAAAAAAAAAAAAAAGAAAACCTACAAGCCAAAAAGCAACAGGACACAGAAGCAGCATTTGCTCTCCTCCCAGCTCTAAACACAGCCCCCGGCACAGGGCCTGCTGGTGCTGACAGCCCCAGCTCCACAGATGCTGAAGCACTGACGTTACTGAAGACAAATCCGTTCTCACCCATGCTGTTAAGGAGCCACGGTAACAACTTACATTGGTGTTAGCTGTGCTAAGGAAGTGCTGTGCTGTGAGTATCTGTTTTGTCTTCCAACACAGCCATGTCTTTTCACAACCCCTAGCTTCATGGTACTGCCAACATACATTATTTGCCTGAGGAAAATACCTGTTAAAAAAACCCAAAAAGTGAAGAGCAACTTTACAACTTGGGCAGGCACCACTTGCTGTCTGAGCCACAGAGGGCCAGGGATGATGCTTTCCCAGCAGCACATGTCCAGCCACTGTCACAGGAGCCTCTGGGAGTGGATGAAGTGCACCAACCATGAGGCTGTGGAAAGCTTTTCAAGAGATCCAACCTAAATCTTCTCTACTCATAATTAACCCCAAATCTGCACTCTGCAGTGAGCGCAAACATCGATTCTACTTTCTTGAAACAACATTTTTGTTATTTTTGTTTAAATCTGTTTCTTTGATTTTGTCCTCTCCAGGGAAATTGGTTCCTCACAGGCCAGGTTGGAGATGTATCAGTGACAGTGAAAATTCCAATTTCTAAAGGAATTTCAGATTTGCATTAAAAGGCCATTCCTCGGGAGGAGGCAAGGCAGTTCCAGATAGACATCCTCCCTCAGCTGTGCACATCCAGTTTGGCAGTCAGTCACTGGGGACATTCTCTGCCTCAGGTTTGACAAGGATTTTGAGATCAAGGATGTCACAGGCCAAAGCAGGACAGTAAGATCTGTAGGCACCAGCAAGCAGGGGCTCCACAGGAGAAGAAATTTCACACTTAGCTTCATTAAATCCTTCTCTCTGCAAGACAGGAAAAACAATCACCCAAAGCAGCTGACACAATCTGACACAGAGCCAGATGGCATTTTCTGATTTTATTTGAAGTTGATACCTTGAGACAAGGCATAACAACTGAGAGGATCACACCAGTAAGGAGGTAGCAGGGACCTTTGTGCCTCCCTCCCACTCAATTCCATGATTTCCAGTGCAGAGTATTAGCAATAAACCACTGTAGCCTAACAAGCTGCAGAACGTATTTAAGCCAGAGTGAGGCAGTGAAAAAAGGCAAGAGATTTGGAACAATGAAAACCGTTATTAGAAACATTTTAGAAGCTTCAAGAGTGATGCAAAGAAGTGTTCAATATCCAATAATAACCACTTTCCAAAATGAACAGTAGCAGGGTCACCATGCACAGATTTTATTCCTTGTATTTTCATGCAAAATATGTCATAGTTAATAATTTCAATTCCGTATTTCCAATTTCATCGAAGGCAAATTACTGCAACATCCATACAATTTTGCTGATAAACTCTGCAATGGGAGCAAGTTTCCAGCCCTGCAGAGAAGTACTGATCTCCAACTTACATTTCAGGAAAGAAATGAGAGGGCTTAAATCCAAGGAATTTCCCAAGAGCTATCGTTGCTATTTTTTTTCACTTATAAAATAACGTCCCAAGCTGTAACCAGAAATGGTCTAAAAAGCTGATTTGAAGAAGTTCAGATCACTCTTCAGACTAGGGAGATTATGCAAAGCTGTCGGATCCCTTTTATCTGATCCTTTAAACAGTTTTCATCTGTGCTACTGCATACCTCAAAAATAAAACACAGTGCTTCAGTTTAGAATGACATATAATTTATTCATATAATTCACAAGTAGTTGGACACTACTCAGTTTAATCTCCATATGCAAGTGATTTACACAAACATATAATACTAAAATTGATTGCTCAGAAGGTAAAAAATACCATGGGTATGAAATGCCATGGTAGATGCTGTTCAATATACTACACAATCTTAGTGTCAGACACTTACTCATTTATGTTTTTAGAAAAAAAAGGCAATTTGCCATTTTAGATTTTTTTAATAAGTAGCCTGGGAAACTCAAATGGTTTTGCTCTAGACCTTCTTTCTAATCAATTATTTCTCCCAGATGTCAGGAACTGAACTGAGAACCAAAACAATGTTTTTAGTAGTCAAAAAACCAAAACCAAAACCAAAAACATTTTTTGTTCCCCTGAATTCACCAAGTACAACATAACCAAATCATGTTGCCTTCCAACATGTGACACCAAATACTAACCCCTGTACATTTAAAAGAATGTGCAGGAATTTAGACCATGCTTCAGCATAGCGGTGTTGGCGACAACAGCCTGATGACAATTTTTGGCCCCTGCCAGTATCTGGTAGTAGTTGTGAGTGTGTTTGCAGTTCACTGTGAATGTGTTAGCATCACCAGACCATTTGATATTCATGCAACTGTGTCCAATAGCAATTCTGCTTAAACTCCTCCCGCTGAAACTTGTATCTTATAAGCCTCATTAATTCTGCATTAAGCATATAATGTCTGCATGAAGAAAATCGGACTTTAATGTGTTTGCCTGCATCAGATTAAATTACACACATTATCTTCTAGATGAGGTCCAAACACATAATTTGCTTGAAATGCCAGTAGTTGTCTTAAAACATACCGAGAAAGTGAAAAAGCTTTCACAATACAAGATCCAGCTACTTATTCCACATATACAAAAACACGGCTAGAGAAATGTAATTCAATTGTCAATGCTGAATTATGAGGGAAGTCTAAAAAAATAGAAAAATTCTGATACTTGGACATCAATTCAGAATGTAACACTGCATAAATGGGGCAACACAAGCACCCATTCAAAATGAGAAATCCCCACCAAGAGAAGCAGAAGGGGATCTAGTACGTGTGACAAAAGTGATGGGTACCGCACCAAAAACATGCATACAATCGCCATGGTCATTCGGTATGCTAGTGATGGTCTAAGCAGTGACTCAACGCAAGAGTGAGACAGTGCTTCCAAATAAAATGGAATGAGAAACTACATATTGATTAAGCTTTCTGACGCAGCAAAGTGAGGGCACAAAGCCATCTCTGGGTTCTGGAGCTGTTTCAAGATTCGCTTATGAAATTTCTCTCTGACGCGGTTGAACTCCATTATGTCCAGAGGATCCTCTTCAATCCAGAACTTGTGGAATTCATGCATTAGGTAGCCTGCACCATAAAAAATGAGAAGTAGAAGAAATCAAGACAGTGGGTAAAGAGCATATACAAAATTAGGAAGAAATGTGCAATTAACAACTACGATTTACACAGAGAATCCTGACCAATGAGGTTTGGATACCTCCTAACACTATGCAGATACAAGACAACCTATTTTGGACAGACAAAATAGTATGGGCTGGTAGAACTTATCACGAGATATACAAGAAGTTTTTTGTGTTGACTTATGGATACATGAACTAAAACATGAAACTGAGTATAAAAACAGGAGAAGATGCTGCTGATGCTGCCTTACCAGCCTCTTCACAGAATCACAGGTTAGGGGCTGGAAAGTACCTCAAAAGATAATAGAATCACAGAATGCCAGTGGCTGGAAGGGACCTCGAAAGATCATCTAGTCCAACTCCCCTGCCAGAGCAGGATCACCTATACCAGATCATACAGGAATGCATCCAGGTAGGTCTTGAGTCTCCAGAGATGGAGACTCCACAATACCCCTGGGCAGCATGTTCCAGTGTTCTGTCACCCTCACAGGGGAATAAAACTCTCTCATGTTTACATGGAACTTTCTATGCCTCAGCCTCCACCTGCTGGCCCTTGTCCTGTCATTAGGCATCACCAAGAAGGGCCTGGTTCCATCCTCTTGGCACTCACCCTTCACATATTTATAAACATTAATGAGGTCACCTCTCAGTCTCCTCTTCTCCAAGCTAAAGAGTCCCAGATCCCTCATCTCCTCATAAGAGAGATGTTCCATTCCCTTAATCATCTTTGTGGCTCTGTGCTAGACTCTCTCAAGCAGTTCTATGTCCTTCTTGAACTGAGGGACCCAGAACTGGACACAATATTCTACACGTGGCCTCACCAAGAAAGCAGAACCTCTCTTGACCTACTAACCACAGCCCTTCTAACACAGCCCAGATGGCATTTGCCTTCTTGGCCACCTGAGCACATTGCTGGCTCATGGTCAACCTTCTGTCTGTCAGGACCTCCAGTTCCCTCTCCCCTTCACTGCTCTCTAGCTGGTCAGCCCACAACTTATACCGATACATGGAGTTGCTCTTTCCCAGGTGCAAGACAGAAGAGAATTATTTTTCCTCTTCGTTTTTTTCAAGCATGAGTAATACAAAGCGTTAGCAGGAGCACAAAGTGTGTGTTTTCCCAAGCCTTGCCACTTACAAAATGTCTGCTGAAAGTGAGTTAGTGTTGGTGCTTCTGGAGCAACGTTGTAGAAATGGGTCTTCAGAGCTCCACACACAAGCAGGTTGTATGCGAGGTCTGTTATGTTAATGCCCACGATAGCAAAAGAATAGCTGTAAGAAAAAGAAGCAGCCACATTTGTGGAGAGTTTCTCTTCTTTCAGTGTATTGTAAGAAACACAGATGACACTGCAGATATCCTGTGCTACTGAGGTGCATTAATTCGCTTCTTTGGGTGAGAGGGGACTGGGGAAACAAGAAAAGCATTTATCCTCTCTGCTCTGTACACTCTAGTAGCAATGTTTCCTTTATGAAACAGTCACAGTGGAAACAGGAGTTTCATCACCGTGCCAGCATTTCCAGTAGAGCAGCACAGATTTGCTCCTCCAGAACAGCGAGTCCAGGCATGCCTCTGACAACAGGGCGAGCACTCCACACGGTGGTGACCCATCGTTTGCTCCATTGGAGTTCCTTACCCACAGTTAGGAACATTAGGTTTCAACAATGACTTCTAGGAAGACATTCAGATGTTTAAAAAGCCTGGGAAAACGATCCACCTGAGTGACCACCAGTCCCGTTCTAACTTGATATACCAGGCCAAAGAACAAACAAAATCCTAAATCAGAGCATGCTGGAAACAGAAATAAGAAAATCAGATGAATGAATCAAACTCCAGCTCTGCTAAGATGTCAACAAGCAACAAAAGAGCTCAGAAACTGAAAGTTATTTCTTAATTTGTGAGCTCACTGCTTTAAGAACTTGACATGGAATCATAGAATGGTAAGGTTGGAAGGGACTTCAAGGATCATCCAACCTGGCCTTGAACACTTCTATGGAGGGAGTATCCACAACCTCCCTGGGCAACCTGTTCCAGTGTCTCACCACTCTCATCTCTGGCAGTGGTTATTTCCTAAGAAAACATTTAGAGTCCCACACTGACGCTTAGTGATAAAAGCAAACTTTTTTAGTTATTCAGTAAAATTTTTTTTTTCTTCCTGTAGACATAACTGTCTTCTGTAGACTGTCATGGACATTTTTTCAATTATCTCTATCAAGTAAACCAAAATACTTTCATTTTCTTTAACCTTTGATGTATTTCAGGTGGAAAAAGAGAGCTAGAAGTTAATGGCAAGTTCCACAGAAAAAAAACCCCTAAATATGGTCATTAAAACATGTTACAGATACTCAAATGTACTTGGAAAGAACATGCAGTTCCATGCTCAGGAATAATGCAAAGTCTCTGCTTAAGAAAAAAAAAAANACCATTATTTTTCCCCTATTATACTTTTCTGAAAGCAGATCAGAACCAGTCTGTGACAGTAAGAAGTGGGAATTGATCACATTATGTGTTAAGAAGAATTAAACAGCTATTCATCACTGCACTATTCACAGCATATAGAGAAAAGTTCTCTTTGCTACAGCCTACTTGGGTTATTTTTCCTAATCCTTGCTTCAAAACTTTTTTTCCTGTAATGTTTGATCAAAACCAAGGTGTGGTTAAGACAAGAGACACTAGTATTAACACTGAAATCTCCTTTAAAAAGCAACCAGGAAACACCTTTTTCCCCTCAAATCAGCATCATTAACTGTTGGGTTTGTGGCAACTTTAAAAAGATTTTTAAACTTACCCAATGGCCTTATCGAACTTTTTCTTCTCCCATTCAGCTTTGCTGAGTTGGCTGAGGAAAAAAAAAAAAAATTAAAATCCAGATATTACCATGTATCTGACAAGTATTTTCTTTCATTTGCTTTGATATTATAATGTTGACTGAACACAGTATTTTACCTCTATTGATAAGGCTAATTGCATTCAACTCTACTTCTAATTCAATAGATTGATATAAAAAGACTGGCAACGAGTAATTTGCTTTATAGCATTGTTGATAAACTTATCATCATGAAGTATGCACCTATGTCACTGCTCTCACTAAAAGCCAGTTATTATCTACATGGACTGCAAAGATGATCCACTTCATTCAAGTCTGAGCTACATAAAAAGTTGAAAATATTACATTCCTTTTAGCTAATCAAAGATGGATTTAGCCTTTTGTGTTTTCAAACATACATCTGACATGCATCACTAAATACATGATTTACCTGAGGTAGCAAGTATGGAAAAATACTGCTCTAATAGAAAAGATTTCATGTCCAGCCAAATTAGAAACAGCCAAAAATGGGGAAGATTATTTCCCATTATTCAACACAATGTTAAGTTTTTCAAGGACACAGAAGCTTTCCTCCTTAAAGCAAAATTAGTTAAAGAACAGAGCAATTTCAGGCCACACTTCTGCTGTTCAGCCTTTTTCTTTACAAGACCTCTGTGATACAATCAGCCAGCTGACACTCCACCAACCAGGTTTTAATCTACTTACATGAAGAAAGTTTAGCAGCAATCATAGCCTGCATTTATCACTGGCTAAAAGCAGGCACAGAAACAACCCTAACCAGTGCTTTACATCTATACACACTCGGGGAAGTTTTTCCCTAGTAAGGTAGGTAGAAATTTGCAAGATTTAGATCCCAAATTATAGGCAGCCATTTGTGAAAGTGTTGTAAATATAAGCATTTAAAAATTAAGTATTTTAGATGCTAAGAGGCTCATACCTGTCCTGACCTGAGTGTTAAGAGGTGGCATGCATGAGGACAAACTCCACCTACTAAATGGCTTACTGTACAGGATTCTATCAGTCTTCACCTGTTTGCTAAAATCTTAACCATCTTTGCAAGCTGTGGTATAACATTATTTTAAAAAATAAACACGAAAACATTGAAAAATAAAGGTGGCACATGTAGGATGTGGACAAGCAATACAGTTCAACAGAAATAGAAGTTACAGTGACCACATTAGAATCCGGCATGGCTTCTAAGCAACCACACCAGGAAGAACACCATGAGCATCAGCCAGCAGCATCAGACTTTTACTGAATGCCCTTTCAAAGGATTGAACTTGCACATGGTCACACAGCACTCCAAGACTCTTCAGCTCTGCTAACAAATCCCTGGGCTAGATGATGTTTGATTAAGTCAGTCACAGCTGTTGTGACCATAGTGATACTGCTCAAGATTTTTTCCCTATATGTGAAAGTCACTCAAGTTCCTTAAGCCTAGTACTAAATAGGTCTAAAATACACTGCTTTATCTCCTGGTACTAAATAGGTCTAAAATGCACTGCTTTATCTCCATCACACAAGGATGATTTCATTCTTTGTACATAAGTACATTCAAGTATACCCAATGTTGCACCACTAGCTACACCTGAGTTAACTTTATAGAATGGAACATGGAAATCTTGGTGTTGCAACAAAGACTTTCACTTTATAAGATGCCAAAGTGCAGTATGGGTTGATCTTTATTTACATGTCAGGTCTCATAAAACCAAGAGAAAAGAAAAAAAAATACCTTAGTTCCTTCTTAGTGACTTCCCTTCATTATGAAAAGAAAAAAAAAAGAATTAAAAGAAAGGTAAATAAAAATACAGTCACTTGAAATTAGAAGTGTAAGTGAAAATATCTAACACTAAGTGTAACTATTTCCAAGCTTCTGAGATTCAGTAAGTTTGCCTCCTGTTCTTGATCAGTTTTCAGGATCAGTGGCAATACCCAAGCATATGTCCAAACAAACAAAAAGAATAAACCAAACCAAAATGCCATCCCCCTCCCATAACCACCAGCCAGCATGGTACTCTCATGTTTTTTTCTGGTCTCAAACATTACCTGTATTTAGGATGAAGTGAATCAGAGAGAACTTGAAGAGCTATCTCAGTGTCCCATTCAGCAAAATACCTGCAGATATATATATTTAGAGTTGTTATAGAAACACAACACAAAAAGTATCTAAACTCGTACTAAGCTGTCCACACATACCAGCACTTTAAAGGTCATTACATGTGTTATGCAATACCAGTAGCACTTAACATGTTAAATTCATGAAGCTAGCACACAGGCACCCAAAACGAAAAATGAAAGCAGTTTCAAATTACAAATGCAATCCTATAAGTGCTTAGTGAATGTGCATTACCAGAGTCCCCTTTCTACCTGTCCCGCAGAAAGTTGTTGCTTATTACCAGAGCATGTTGGTTGTTGGGCTCAAGAGAAAGCAGTCTAGGCTTCTTGACCTTGCACATTCATTAAGCAAGATAAGTGTCATAATAGGAAACTAAGTGAAATACTTGGGAGGGATTCATCTCCAATGGAAGTTCAAAGCCAGAGTCAAGAGTCCAGATCATCACCTGAACTTTGCTAGAGAATGATGCACAGTGGATGATTTATGTCCTCCAACTCGTAAAAGCAGAAAACACTATTTTTTCCCCTCATAGGTAGAGGGTTATTTATCAAATATTCCCAAGTTACATAACTTTACCTGCAGTACATACATGGGCTGGAGGAAATAACAGGCATTAACAATCACAGATTGTTAATTGATCACGTAGTGTGCTGGTTTGAGGCTAATTAGAATATTTTAATAGCCAAAATTACACTATAGGCTGTGAAAGGCAAACATCATGATGTCTACTTCACTCATACGCTTGCTGGAGAATTGTTTGGGAACACTAACCAAAACAATAGATCAGTCAGTCTCTCTCTGGCTCTTGCTGGAACAGGAGCTGCTGGTGGGATCTAGCAGCTTCTGGGCTCTGGCTCCTCTGCTGATTAATCCTCACTAACCACTTCTAACCCTCTTGGCTGATCCTCCTAATTTACCTTGCACGTAAGGCAAACCTTGGGGTGAGGTACAGGGGTGGGGAGAGGGTGGAGGGGTGGTTGGGAGCCCCTCCTGGGGTCTCTGATTTCTGGGAGGGGAGTTGTGTTGCTGTATTACCTTTTACTTGTATATTTCTGTAAATATTGTGTATATAGTGTAAATATCTGCTGTACATTGTGCTGAGCTGTAAATAGAGCTTCAACATTTAACTTCCAGCAGACTGAGTGCTAGTCTGGGTCATTTTACAAGTGTGGGGGGGTGGGGGAACTCCCAAACCTTCACACCTAGTGTGTGACGCAGAAAGGAACAGTGATGTAAAAATCACTCCTTAATTTGCAGTATCAACAGAAACCAGTAGTCATTCAATCACAGAGCTCTCCCATCAGTGGCTCCATTTCAAATGTGTTGCCTAAGAATTCAGCATGAAATTCCCAAGCAAGAAAGCTGAGCAGTAACATAACCCTCCCACCTACACACTTCCAGGGCATTTTGTGTAAGGACAGCTAGATAGAGGTGAAAATATACTTTACAGTTTCTTTTTTGTAGGAAGAGACTGCTAACTTACTGTGTCAGAGAAACTTAAGAAAAAAAAGAAAGAAAGAAAAGAAGAGAAAAATACGCTTATCAACTTAGTAAATGGTATTACTGAGTTAAGTTAGGAATTCTGAAAGCAAGGAAACACTTCTGAAAAGAGACATCCCCAAAAAAACTGGGCCAGCAAATACATTCTTTCACTTTTTTTACATGAAGTGCCTAACACTTTTAGAAGTTATTCCCACACATTAAAAAATCTGCAAGTAATAAGATTTTTAATGACTTCAGACACACATAAACCCATCTACAGAGGAATATACTTACACCAAGTTATATAAGCCCAGGAGACCCATCCCTCTAAAGTCTGTTTTAGGATCGTCACCTTGGAAACCAATTTCACACCACTGCTTTGAGATCCGTGCTTTCAGTGGTGAATTGGGCTTCAGGCATTTCCACAACTAGGAAGATTATAGATAAAAGATAATTAAACTTCCACACATTGGCATGGATTACTTTTTTTTTTCCTTAAACCAAGCTAAGTTCTGATATAACATCAACAGCCAGCGTTGCTATTCTAGTAACCCAAATATAAAACCACATTATATTCCTGGAAGGGAAGAGGGTGGGAGGTAAATCCCAAACCTTTCTTCAGCGTTGTAGATGTTTCACCCCTACAAGGCTCTTCTGACCTTATCAGCAGCTGATAAGGACTTCTTTTGTCCATGCTTTGTGCATCAAACTAGCTTCTGCTTCCATAAGCACAGAGACAGGAATGGCCTGGGATTTGTTTGAAAATCACTGGCAGGGTGTCAGGCAATCTGCCTTCAAGTCCCTGAGGCTCTGCAGTAATCTTTTCTCTAGCATCTTTTGCAAGTCTGTGGAAGGGTTATAAATCAAGGGTGCTGACTTGGCCACCACAGTGCTGAAAAGCAAATCAGAAAAATTCATACAGGAATAGCAGTTGCCACCTCCATATTTAAGTAAGGAGTGAATCATTCACTGACCTCAGATTAAAAAAAAAAATAAATTAAAAAGACAAGCCAGATCCTCAGCTGGAATAAATCCACTTGGCTGTATTGGACCAATGACTTTATCACCAAAATGTGATGTTGCTAGGTACCTAAAAGCACCCTAAATCAACACAGATACCTCTGTACACACCTTGCAGCATATCACAAACTCATCCCTTCCGATTTCTTTATATGCTTTGGGTGCTCTCCATAGGCTGCGAGTTGGTGAGTAAGGCCTCAAGAAATGCATTTAGACAAAGCCTACCCAAGAGCAGGAGCTGTAGGCACATGTGCCAACCTCNATAATTAAGTGCCTTAAGAAGGTTAAAACTTTAATAATTTCACTTCATAATGACTACATAAAGCATCATTGTTTAAATCATATTTGCTACTTTTGCTGTTCCCCCATCAACACTAAATACAATATTATTAATTTGTTCGATCATACTAAGTTAATCTTTCATTCATAAAGTGCTTTGCTGTTACACATGAATAAATGATAGACAGTAGGAACTTGAATTACCCACTGCAGAGATCACATAGCAGAATACCTAGAAGAGATGAACACCAACTGGCCTATTCTTCCCCAGCTTGGGTTGGAAGCAGAATTAAAACCCTTGAATGTGTTTGCATTTGACATGGGAATTCATAAAAAGCAAAACACCTGCTGTAAACAAGTGCTCATACACAGGTCACACTGGGCACAGATGGTGAAACTGATACTTTCTTCAGCATTACAGATTTACTGCATAAGCTGCACTGTTTAATCTCCCCTCAGACAAACAGTTTCAATTCTGCCTTTATTTTCATGCAGTTATGTTTTAAAGCACTTGTGTTACATTATTGCTGACATTATTCTCAGGAGCATCTAGAAGACACAATTTTGGCATCATAAGCAGGAGACCAGAGACACCCTCTTGGTGCTTCTCACCTGCAATCCTGTTCTCACACCCAATTGCTTGCTCTCTGGGCAGTGTAGACACCCAATGTATTTAGGAGTGTTTTTCTGGAGGCAAAGGTTCTCATCAAACCTTCCACTAGGTATCTGGCATTTTCAGGGACCAGTACTGTAGTTTAGTACCTGGATCTCCCACCTCTAAGACATACACATCCTCACTGGGTAAATCTGTGTGTCCTTTTAGATAAAGTCTACTCTGCCCACAAAAATGAGCATATTGAGCATATTTATGCACATGAGCATATTTGGCTGCACAGGGGTAGGACTGGAAAAGGATAAGTCCTGTCCTGCCTGGTGGCTAGAGCACTCCTTCAAGGGGCAGCACTGGATTTGCACAGCTCCTTTGTGAAATTCCCACCTCACAGCAAGGAAGTCACCGTTCTAGACACTTAACCGTTCTTGGACCATTTGAGACATTCTTCAGAAAGAGTTATTTGCACCCAGAAGTGTTTCTATAAGATGCCTAGTAGGATTTTTGGAAGTACCTGAAAGCCCAAGTTACTAAGGTAGAGTTTCCAGAAGCTCCCACAGTAACTTGTGTAAAGCACTACAATTCTAGCTACAGTATGGAAGACAGCTTCATCAACATGTGCTGTAAAACCCCCTAGATGGGGGCAGAAGCTCAGGTAGTGCTGAAGTTCTCTCTCTATAGATATACATATAAAAATAAATTTTAAAATATCCAAACAGGTGGTTTGTTTTTATAAAACACCTGAAAATTCTGTAAGAAGGCATTTTGCTTATAGGTAAGCTAATTATTGGTATTCTCTGTTTATTGCCACTTCTCTGAAGCACCTTGCATTAGTGATGGTCAGAAACAAGAAATATTGGGACTTGCTACTATACTATTTTGTACCCTCTTTATTACTTCCAAAATTCTTTTCTAACATAAGAGCTCTGTGCTGGTTTGAAGCTAATTGGAATATTTTAATAAAAAAACAGATTATAGGCTGTGAAAAGCAAGCAATGGTGATGTCTACTTCAATCATAGGCTTGCTGAGATGTATAAGAACAAGGACACAAACAAAGATAACAGAGAGTCTCTCTAGCTGGTGTATGTCTGCTGGCCTCTCTGCTGAGTAACCTAACTAACCACTCTGCTTCTAACCTCCCTGGTCGATCCTCCAAACTCACCTTGCACATAAGGCAGACCCTGGGGTAAGGTAGAGGAATGGAAAGAAGGTGGAAGGGTGGTTGGGAGCCCCTCCTGGGGCCTCTGATTTCTGGGAGGGGTGTTGTGTTTCTGTATTACTTTTAACTTGCATATTTCTGTAAATATTAATGTACATTGTATATATATCTGCTTGTACATTGTGCTAAGCTGTAAACACAACTTCAGTCCTTAACTTCTCGCTGGCTGAGTCTAGTCTGGGTGATTTTTCATAGTGTGAGGGGGGAGCAGGTAACTCCCAAACCATCACAAGCTCTCTATCTCTCCCTCTGCTAATGGCTGCAAAATCATCTTCCTGAAAAAATACTTTTTAAAAAAAATATGCCCCAGTGCAAGGCTTTCCTGAAAGCATGAAGTAAGTAAAACCCAGTTGGTATGGTGTTCATCACTCTGTATACATTATCTGAAGAGTATTTTCATTTTGTATTAGTACGAAAATGCATTTGGCAACTATAATGTGTAAGCCATCTAACACATTGTAAGCCTTCCATCCCACACAACGAAAGCTAGAAGTTTGCCACTGGGATACACAGGCAATGTCTTCAAAAGCACAGGAAACAGAAAGGAAAAAACCCTTTTATTCTGGTTAAAAGAGAAAAATATCCTTCTCACGCTGAAGAAAGGTGTGCTCAAGTAAGGCATAGGGCTATTTTTGTAGAGCTGTTACCTGCAGTACAAGCTGGGTATCCAGCGTGTAGATATAGCCCAGTCAAGGGACAGGCATTCACCAGCCAGGGAGCCAGGTGCTTGCTTGGCAGGTGTTACACCCAGACCAGATCAATATTCTCTGTAGCTTTACCTTAAGAACTGGTACACCACGGGGGAAGGCAACGATACCTCTTAATGTTTTAAAGAAGTCTATAAACCAGGCTGCTCAGAGCTGACATGGATCAAGGATATCCCTTTAAGTACCTTTTAAGCACCTACCTTCAGAAGCATTTCCTCATGTTGTGGATTCTCTGAATCATAGGGCTCTCTGCGCAGCTTTTCAACCTCTGCAATCAGATTTCTGTACCCCACAATCTGCAGCAAGCATGCTTGAAGAGATACTCCTAACCTGAGGTGGCAGGAAAGAAGAGCAGAATCCAACTCAATCATATGTAGCCATGATACAGCACCACTGAGCACATATCCAGTTAATTCACCTGAGTAGTGTTACATCAATGAATTGACAGTCTGGCACTCTAATTACAACAGGAGAATTTCCCAGAGATCAATACTACATTAACCAAGGCCTTGTGAAATGCATGGTATAATTTAATTTCCTCCTTAGATGCTGAAGTTGGGGATTTTGGAAGACTTTTGAACAGTAAATTTTCACATTGAAATCTCATTCTAACTATAGACAGCAGCACTGAACGCACTGAATGCCTGCGACAGGCACCTCACTGAATCCTTCCCCTCATCCAAATGGCAGCTTTCCAAACAATGCCCTGAGACCATAAATGTGAATATCGAAAAGGGGCGAGGGGAAGGGGAAACCCAGCAAAAAGCTGAAAATACTAATTTTGCTTCCATATCACAAAAACTAGCATGAAAAAGGCAAAACTCCAACAGTAATAGAGTTTGAAGCTCTGCCTTTAGGCAAACTTTTTTTTTTTATGTTAAGAATCATCATCATTACTCTCTTTTCATGGTAATGAAAATTTTACATTTCCTTTTTACATTTCCTGATGCATCATTAAAAAGAAAACAACAAATAACCAAAAACTCCATCCCAAAACAAAACAAGAAAACCCTAACTCCTCACTGAACCAAATGTGGCATGAATTTGGAGGGTATGGTTAAATCTATATCCTCATTCCTCTGCAGAACATAGGCTGCGCTGATACTAAGCTGCACAGATTCCTCCTGTCCCTTTTTTGGTATACTGAAACATTTTATTTATTCCATAATACAGTTAACTTTTCTAAGCGGAAGGATTTTCACTGCTTATCTTTTGAGAATAGTCTACAGAATCAGAGACGTCAACATTAGGCCATTTCTCTTGCTGCAATTTCGCACTTTATGGCTACAACCTTTTCAGAATAGCCTATGAAGTGTGCTTCCTCCTTTGCTGTTTTTTGTTTGATTGGGGTTTGCTGTTGGTTTAGGGGTTTTTATTTAATGTTTTTTACTATTATTTTTACATGCTTCACCTGCTGTACCCTGTAGTTTCACACAAAGGCTGCATTTCAAAGAAAGCTGAAAAGCCTGAAAAGACTGCATTCGAACTGCTGTAATGCATCACTAAGCCACAGCCATAATGTTTTTAACTACTCTATAACCTCAGAGCAGTTTAGAGCAGAACACTGGCAAAGCAGAATAATTTTACATTAAAAAAACCCAAACAACAAAATATGTTTAAGTCCCAAGTTGCACAAAACATACACAAAACAAGTCACGTTTGCACTTCGTCTAAAGCCAGTTGAATGTTCTGTGCAATGTTATTTCAGGGGGATGTATGTAGCAGGGGGGAGGGGAAGGTGTGGAATTATTTCCTCCATTCTCCTTTTCATTAAGCTTTTGCTCTCCCCCTTGCCAAGCAGAGAATGTGGGTGAGCTGCTGATGCCCTACATCTCATCCCTGCTGTTCCTGTGCTGGCAGTGGCAGTTCTCAGAGCAGAAGAGCAACTTGCCCAGGCTTGCACTCCCACTGTACTCAGCTCCAGGTGCACCAAAGCTGGGGGTGTATCATGGATTGATTCCACAGTTAATGTAGACTGCACATGTCATCACCTGGTTATTCAACCTACTTGCTCCCACCACTAAACACAAGCTTATCTCAGAGGTATTGACAAAGGGAAATTACTGTGGCCACTTCTTCCTCTTCAGGTCATGGCAACCCACAGCCTTCAAGAACAGCTCAGTGCAAACACCCCTGGGATGCTAGTTCAGTTTTGCAAAGCTGCTACATTAACAAAAATGACTGCATAGAGATTTGCAGAAACACATATACTATGACACATGTCCCACTGTCCCTACCCCAGGAGATTACAAGCCTCTGCTATGGAGGAGAAGGTTAGAGGTTCTGAAAAAAACACAGCTTGGATGCAGGGCTTTTTTTTACATTCAAGAGTAGTCAAGTCAGTTGTTTTTCCTCAGTCCCCTCTAAAGAAACAGTTGGCCTGCTTTTGATGAAATTTCTGCAGAAATTGGCTCAGTAAAACTAAGCATCTGCACTGAAAAGTTTAGTAGAACAATGATTCATTGAATATCAGGAGCCATTAGGTGGCAGAATGTCTTTCTATGTATTAGGTACCATCTTGCACATCCCAGGCCCCCAGATCCTCAGCATTTTTAAATGGTACTTCACCACAATGTGTCCACCTCTGGTGTCTTCAACACAAGAAGAACATGAAATGGGTCCAGAGGAGGGCCATGAAAATGATCAGGAGGCTGGAACACCTCTTCTATGATGACAGGCTGAGCAAGCTGGAGTTGCTCAGCCTGGAGAAGAGAAGACTCCAGGGAGACGTAATAGCAACCTTCCAGTATCTGAAGGAGGCCTACAAGAAGGCTGGGAAGGGACTGTTTGTAAAAGGCCTGTAGTGATAGGATGAGGGGCAATGGTTTGAAATCAGAGAAAAGTAGATTTAGGTTGGACATTAGAAGGAAGTTCTTTACCATGAGGGTGGTGGAGCACTGGGACAGGTTGCCCAGGGAGTTGAAGCCCTGTTCTTGGAGATATTCAAGGTCAGGCTTGACAGGGCTCTGGACAACCTGATCTACTGGAGGATGTCCCTGCTTACATCAAGGGGGTTGGACTAGATGACCTTTGGAGGTCCTTTCCAACCCAAACCATTCTATGAATCTCTGTGTGAGGATGAAGATGAGAGACTCAGTCCTAGTAAACAATGAAGCTTTTGTTCTCTGCTGAGCATATGAACATCAGTTGTATTAAAAAAAAAAAAAAAAGAAGAAAAAAAAAAGGGCTTTTTTTGTTTGTTTTGGGGTGTGGTTTTTTTTCTGGTTTGTTGGGGTTGTGGCTTTTGTTTGTTTTGGGGGTTTTGTTTGTTTGTTTTTTTATTAGAACCATATCACTCAAAATGTAACTTAAAGTTTGGGTGCTTGATTCAAGCAAACAAAAATAATTTGCACCTCTGCTCACTGTCTTATGCAAGACAGCATTTTTTCAGAGGCAAAAGGCAATGCCATGAGAAGAATCAGGTGGTGATCTCCAGTGTCACATAAAATACTATTTAAATGAATTATTTGGTTTTTTTCTTATTTATTCCAACCAGTTACTCAACACTGAGGAGTACTTGACTTAGCCTGATTGCCAATGCTGCAGTTACTCATGTACACAGGCCATGCTTTCAACTATGCACATTTATATACTGCAGTTATTCTTCATGTCACTTTCACTAATTATGCCACCATTGGTTTCTTTATGACTTTCAGCTACCAACATCCTGTGTAAAACAAAAAGTACCAGAGTTGTGGAATTCTTGACAGATGGGCAGCCTTTCAGTAGCTGAAGCTTGAAGTAGCTACTCCTTCACCACCTGCCCTCTGAGGGTTATGTAGGCAAGGTCCTGTGAAGACACATCCCTGGAAAAGTTCTGTGCACTCACAGAAAAACTTCTCATCTATGAGAACCATACATTCTCTTTGTTTTGTTCCTCTGATTTTCTTTTCTTCTCTAATGGGTGGGTTGCTATTTTTTCAATCCAGATGGACAATGGTCAAGTTCACAACAGTCGCCTCTCAAGTTAGAGAGACAAATAGTGATCATTCCCTTCTGAACAATGAAGCCTCATTTTACAGCTTCTCAGTCCTTTTCACTGAGGGGGTAGGAATGGGAGGCCATCCCTATAGTGAGACAAATAAAAAAAAATACATGTTTTTCCAACCAAGCTTTTGAATTCTCTTATTCCAGCAAGACCTTGGGACCACCTTTCCTTTTGATGCTGATCACTTGAAAGAAGAGCAGATATCAACTCGTGGATGTCTATTTTGGATTACAGAATCACATAATTAACCAGATTGGAAAAGATCTTTGAGATTGTGTCCAACCTATCAACCTACATCTTCTAATTAACTAAACCATGGCACTAAGTGCCTCATCCAGTTTCCTTTTAAACACCTCCAGGGATGGTGACTCCATCACCTCCTCAGGCAGCCCACTCCAATGCAAATCATTCTTTCTGTGAAGAACTTCTTCCTAACACCCAGCTTAACTCTGGCCTGGTACAGCTTGAGGCTCTGTCCTCTTGTGTCCACTGTTTTTTCGAGTTTAGGAAGAATGAACCTCACACTGATCACCTGGATAATACAAGCCTCAGCATTCCTTCCACTGATGCCTGACCTAGGGCATCTTGTGACTTAAACTAGGGCCTGAAAGGTTAAGAAACCAGAAAAGTGTTATCATTTACTCTTAAAATACATGCTTGTAAATGTAATGGTTTGTTGTCAATCTATTCTTGTATTATTTAAGGAATATAATCTACACTGTATTGTTAAAATTTGTGTTTGGGTAATTAAAGGCAGGTTTAAAATGTACCTCAGTATACTGTTTATATCATAGAACACGATGATGTCTTCCTTACTCAAAAAAGGTCACATACAGCCTTGCTAAGAAGTCATCACTGTCACTGCCAGGACCACCTACTTTGGTGGCATTTTATTCCTAGGGAAGTGGCCCCCCATAAATCAATGCATTAACAATACAGTAAGACAGCATGATTCAGGACTTGCCCAATACAGTCATGGCAAAAGATCATTCATTTTTCCATCAGATTTTTGACAGCAAAGCTTAAGTTGGAGTTTTATACTGAGACACAGAATTCATCTTCAAATTGTGTGTCACAGTAGCTATGGAGAACCAGTTCTCTATGGAGCTAAGCACTGAAGAAATCAATTCCCATTTGTTTAGTGAGGAAACCAAGAACTTACTGTGGATTTACATCTGGATTAATCCTTTTCAGTTCCATGATGTCATCTATAGTTTTTTCAATAGCATCAGGATGAACACTTACTGAAGTCTGCAGCCGCTACAAAGAGGTTTAAAACACCTATTAATTCTTATGGAAGCTATTACTCAACTGAAGTTAGCAATGGTGAATTTGATACCCAAAACCTTCTAGGTTAAGAGCCCAGAAATGCCATTTGGATACATACACATACATACATACACCCCCCACCCCCTCCTTTCCAGTCTTTTCAACCCTGCTGACTAGTTTCAGAGCACTGGCCCTGCGGGAACTTGAGTCACCTTGTCAAGCTATTGCATCCAGTCTATGGTATTTCTGTGGTGGGTGCTAGTGAAGATGATCTGCACTGGGCCCTTGATTGAGAGGCAGCTTTATGTCAGCTACCAAACGACACTGGAGTTGCTAGCCTTCATTTGACATCACTTGTCCTAACATGTTGCAGAAATAGCATAACAGTTTTTCCTTTCCCTTGCATGTCATTGCACTGTAAGAATGCTCCTCGAAGTTCAGTATTCAAAAGTCAACAGGACCTCCAAAAAAAAAAACAAAACCAAAACCAAACAAACCAAAACCAAAACCAACCAAGAAGTGGAGCTTTCTGGTGCTTTGTCTCAAAACTACACAAGTGCTTTAAATGCAAGCTTTTAAGTAAGATTCTGCCCTTTTGTTTGAGCTAGAAGAACATTTGGAGGCATTCTGCTGAACAAGGAGCTTATGTGACATTAGTTTTGCTAACACTGAGGTAAACTTTTCAACATCACCAATTCTCACGCCAAAGAGAAATGAACAGTCGAATGATGCTATTTAACATATACACAAGTTAATATTAGCACAACCAGTGCTACAGTGAAAGGATGACAGAGGCTCTTCTCCATTAATGTATTTGAAAAGAGATCAGAGAACAAAACTCTCTTGGCTATCTAGATACTGCTGCCTCCAGCCTCTTTTGTCCTTGCTTTTCAGACAAAAACCCAGGGGTGCAAAGTGTGTAAGTGACTGTCAATTACAGGTAAGGAATAAAGCTATATGACCCCAAACTACAACACATAATTTCATCAGTGTCACAGCATGCCTGTCCCTGGAGCATGGGACAGTCTCCCTGACTTTTGCAAGCCACCCTGCTATTGCAGAACCTTCTCTTTTGTGGAAGGTGGTATTAAACCTTAATGTGATTTAGTGTGAGTGAACAGCACACTAAACAAGCCAACTGCACAAGTGTGCTGGTTTGAGGATAATTGGAATATTTTAATGAAAAAAAATAGATTATAGGCTGTGAAAAGAAAACAATGGTGAGGTCTACTTCACTCATAGGCTTGCTGAGATGTATAAAAACAAGGACACAAACACAGATAATACAGAGAGAGACTCTGTCTCTCTAGCTCCTGGTCTGGTCTTGGTCTCTCTGCTGAGTCACCTAACTAACCAGTCTGCTTCTAATCCCCCTTGCCGATCCTCCAAACTCACCTTGCATGTAAGCCAGACCCTGGGGTAAGGTAGAGGGGTGGAAAGAAGGTGGAAGGGTGGTTGGGAGCCCCTCCTGGGGACTCTGATTTCTGGGAGGGGAACTGTGTTTCTGTACTAGCTTTAACTTCCATATTTCTGTAAATATTAATGTATATTGTGTGTATATCTGCTTATATATTGTGCTAAGTTGTAAATATAGCTTCAGTCCTTAACTTCCAGCCAGCCGAGACTAGTCTGGGTGATTTTTCATAGTGTGGGGGTGGGGAGAACTCCCAAACTGTTACAACAGGACACCTCAAAAAAAGATGAATGATGATATCCTTTCACTCACCTTACTTTTTGAACCTTTGAGTGATGCCTCTGTAAAAGAACAGTATTTGAAAGCATGTCAGACAAGCAATTTACGTGTAAGAATAAAGTCACACTTGTGTGACTTTCTGAACATGCAGAAAGGTACAAACGCATGCAGAAGTGAGGATTTCGCAGTTACCTATTTTCATAGTTCTGGCAGCTCCAGGTTTGGTATTGTAACAGATCCTTTGCAATTCACATTGACCTGTTAGTTTCCTGACCACGAATTTTAGGCAGCGCCACAAGCATTTGCAGTAGAAGTACAGGCATATCTGGACAAACATCCTGGCAAAAGAAAAAGCCTGAAAGTAAGTCTCAAGCAGAGTTTGTTTCAACAAGGTCACCATCCCAGCAGAAGGTACTTCCTCACCTCAAATTCCCATTGCCTAAGGGCACCTTTAAGGCAAATGCAGCATTCACTGCAAATGTTTGTCCTGCTAAGTGTTAAATCAGGCTTTTTAGAATTCACCAGCACCACCAAGAAACAACAAACGGCACCCCCCCAACTAAACAACCAACCAACACAAACCATAAAAAATCCAAGAAACCAAACCAAACCAAAACCAAACAGAACCTTCTGACATCACCAACATCACACACATAGCAGTAGAACTGGGAGCACAGAATACGTCAGCTCCAGAGTTCTCAAGAGTATTTCTATAAAATGATTTGTACTCTTGAAAATAAAAGGCTGTATACTTCCTGCCAATGCTTTGGTGAAGCAAGGCTACATGAGAGGGGTGCACAGCTCACTCTGTTATCATGGCTGCCGAGGATCCATGAAACCACTACACCCAGGCTCAGCTTTGCCTCTGCATCCAGCAGCTCCAAGCAGAGCAGCTGCTTATCCTGTTGAATATGAATTAACAGGTCCCAAAGAGTGAAGAGTGATGATTAAGGAAACCAAAGCTTCCCCTGTCCTGAGGACTGCCAGTTCTTCTCCAGAATAGCTTTTACACAGCATTACGGCTGCATAACTTCTCAAAGTACAGAATTAACAGTAAACCAAGAAAGCTGTTCTTTAGGTACTGCATCCAGTTGTGAGCCCCAGCAATACAAAAAAGACTTTGGCAAACTGGATGGATTTCAGTGGAAGGCCCTGAGATGGTAATTACGATTGAGCACAGACCCTACAAGGAGAGGCTGGGAGAGAAGGACTTACTCATTCGGGAGCAGAAACAGCTTCAAAGGTACCTAACAGCAGCCCCCAGTGCCTGTGGGACGATCATGAAGAAGGAAGAGCCAGGCTCTTCACAGTGATGCAGAGCAGGAAGACAAGGAACAACAGTCATAAGATGAAACATAATAGGATCAGCCTAGATATAAGGAGACTCTTTTCCCCATGAGCACAGTTTGGCTGTGCAGTCTCCTTTTCTTCAGAATTTTTTTAACCCTGACTGTAATAAGCCCTGAGGAGTCCAGTCTGACCTCAGAGGAGACCTGCTGTGAGCAGGAGGTTGAACCACAGACCTGCTGAGGTCCTTCCCAGCCCTTCCTTTCCTATTCTATGAAAGAAAGGTGTTTCTCACGTATGCACCCTATTTTAAAATTTGTTAGCATTTCAGCTGCTACCAAAGCCCACATACAGCTACCACAATTACATAACACACCCAAAAAGCAGATTTCATGGGCACAATTTTATTAGAGGCAAGAAAGCTAAAAGCTGTCCAATGGCTTTGAAGGCACAGATTCTACCACATTACACAACTGTCGGCCCCTACAGGGTGCACTAGCACTTGAGGCTGAGGGGAGAGAATCCACCCAGGATCCTTGGGTTTGGAAGCACACCTCAGAAAAGGCAAAGACATGGTGATGGGAACACTGCCACCTATACATGGTCCTGGGCAACTGGCTCTAAGTGGCCCAGCTAGAGCAGTCAGGTGGACTAGATGACCTCCAGATGTCCTTTCTGACCTCAACTTCTCTGTGATTATATTTGATAATTGTGATAAAAGAAAAATCAATGAGTGCTGGTAAAAGGTCTTACAGATCAGATGCACATTTTTCAGGATGTCTGTAGCAAACCATAATACATCAAACTTCGTAGGAATGTTTCTTTATAGTAAACAGTTATAATATGCAAACCTAAACAATAACTGCTGCAGAAATGTCTGCAGCTACTAGTTGGATATCTGCGATATGTAATCTTGTAAGGGCCCAGACCTGCAGTGACTAAGGAAAGCAGGAAGGAGATAAAGGAGAAGCAGAGATGTCCTGACATCAGCCATGAAGAAAGGCCTGTTGATCAAAGATGGGAAGAAACCCTGTGAGAAATACTGTCCTGGTGCTCATCTCAGATAACCATTCAAGACCACTGGTGAGGGTTGGAACTGGGGCGGAGAATGGCAAAATACCTATGTTAATGAGCTACAAGAAATAATTGTAATAGCCCTACCTCTTATTAGGAATATTCATGCTCTTGTAACATAAACTGTGGCTTGTGCCAGCATGGGATGTGCAGGATTGATGGAGTGATCCTGTCTGCAACCAGCACTGTGATAAAACATACCTACTTCATAACTCTGCATGAATTTGGGGTTCATTTTGCAAGTCAGCTATGGGAAAACATCAATACAACTCTGATATGCCAGATTGCTATTAAATGGTCAAAAATATTCAGTCCATTATTTTCCAAGCCTGTGTGTATGTGGAGTCACCATTAGCCCATTATTTCCTCCACATAGTATTGCTGCTTTCAAAGGACAGTTTTTCGTTAGGATACTGTATTTCTTTCTCCTTTGCACTGGATAGCCTGAATTGCTCCATCATTGTCATGGTAGGCCTAAATAGGCCAAGATGGGCTTGTACATGTTCTGGCTTGCCCAGACAAGCTCCCCGGCTCCCCCTCCTTCTCTGCTGGGGGTGGTGGCCACAGGAAAGGGGACAAAAGCCCCAGTTTCACCTAATATGGTCAAGCTTGGCAAAGTGGCATCCTGATTGGCTAATCTATGTCCAAAGGTCCATTAGTCTCAGGCTGAATGGATTATAAAGGGATGAGCAGATAGCACAAGGTGCTCTCTGCCATTGTATCCATGCCTGCTTACTACCTCATTGATCCTGAGCTGAGGCTCTGATGCCTCCACAAGTTCAGCCTGTGCAGACAGCGTGACACCGTGCTGAGACTGCACATGGCATTGCATCCTGGTTGCACCTGAAAGCCTCCAGCCAAGAGAGCCTGGACCAGGTCAGAGATCGTCTGACTCCTATCTCCAGCACCCAGGAGCTTGGGGAAACTCCAAATCTTCTAACAGCTTTTGTCCTGGCAGCAACCCCACCACATGCTTTGGGTATTGTCCCATAATAGTTTTGTGAGTCCCTGTATATAAATTTCCAAACCATGCATTTTGAACCTTATATATAAGTTTTCTGGCAAGATTTAATGTTAATAAACAGTTTTCATAGTTATTAATAATCTCTGACTGGATATCAAAATTAATATTATTAATTTTGCATCATTTGCAACAATTATTTCCTACAAACATTCTGAGGGACATGGTGTAGAAAGACAGGGAAGGGAAGTTAAGTTATGGTAAGGTCCACATAGGACTTTAATCTGCTTTACGTTCACTTCAATTTAATCTCCTTTCAAGGAAGATTAAACTAAGGGAACTAAAACCATTTTATATCTAAATGGAGAGCACCCACACAAGTATTTAACATGTTTTAAAACCATCCACTTCATCTTCATACTTTTAGTTAATTCACTTAACACTCCCAAACGTCTGCATGCAGGCAATCCCCTTGTGTTTATGCAGTAGGAAACCTCTATTTTAGATACAAAGTTGTGGTGGAAGGTCCAAATCATATCTAAAACACATATCCAAGACATGTCTATGCATGTCCTAAACACATACCTACATACCCACCTTGCCCACCCCTCTTCTCCCTGGCTGGAAGAAACAGGTGAGCAGGCAAAAGCCTTAGTACCTTGCAGTCTGCCACAGAGACACCACAGTTGGTCTTGTTTTGCACCCTGTTTTGCTTTTGGTAAACACAGGTCACAGATACTAGGCATGTGCATCTCCCTTTTTTTTTTGGTGAAATAACCTAGGATTGGTTCCAGGGGTGTTTTTCATCTGTTGCTATTGGTCAAAGGCATTTGCCAAAATGCTTTAAAACGTAGCCATCTTGTTTGTTTGCCGCCGCTGCTTTTGTTTCGCTTGCTACCTGTTTGCCTTGCAGGTAGCTGGGAACTTGCCTCCCACATGAATAGAAGATGTTGAGAATGGAAGGTGCTGACTCTGCTCATCTCCCACACTGAGCCAGGGGTCTGAAACGGCTTGCTCTGCACTGGGAAACAGATGCACACCTGAGCTTAGCCGAGCCTCAGTCGGTTTGACCTTAGCCGCGTCTAGGTAGCGACCTAGCAATAAGCTGCGACACCGGGACCTGCCGCCCGCCACTCCAACCCAAGAGCCGACTCCTTTGCCATGCACAGCATGCGACCGGACTGCCCTGGGTCCTGCTTCGCCCACGTGGCTACAACCGCTCCCACAGCTTCCCGAGAATCACGGAAGATCTGCTTCGCGTCCCTGGGTCTTCTCACACAAGATGCTCAATTTGGGCTAGGCAAGCAGCAAGCCGCTCCCGCCCTGCACCATCACCATGTGGATGGCCACCGTGTGGCTGGGACTGTATTTTTCCTCATTTTTGCTTCTGCTTATACTTTTGGATTACAAATATTGAGAGACTGGACAGTAAACTAACTCTCTTTTCTAAAGTTTGTGAAAGCTTATGTTTATTTTTTACCTGTGGCCGTTTGTGCTGCAAGATTCTCTTCATTAGTTTACATTTCTAAAATCTTTCCTAAAATCATTTCAATCTATCTGATTGTATATATTCTGCAAAGATAGTTTTACCAACTGCATAAAAGAATTTGTATGTGTTAATTGTAAATAAGTTTGGGGAGATTTTCTTTATATATTTAATAAGCTATTTAATAATTTTTGTTATCGGGCTCATCACAATTCACTTCTAACCCAGATTCAAACTTTCCAACAAAAGTGAAACCTAAAGAAGGAGGAATCACTCCCACGCCAGAATCAAGTTTAAGATACACAAGAAAGTTTCAGCTGCCAACACTGAAATATTATAAATGTTATGTAATTCTCCCTCCAGCTCCCCCAAAGATATGCCAGAGCACAGTATTGTTCATATGTGCATCACCTCCACTACTAAGAACAGCAGCAGTTACTAGAAAGGATGTCCATTATCAGCCAAGCATTCACTCTTTCCATTTCCAATAGCCAGAAGAAATAGAAGACAGATAAGAGTCAGTTTTATAAACAGTCAGCTTATGCTTTTAACTGCCACCTTTAGTAGTGGTGTGAAAAAAAACATGGCTATTTTGGTTTTCCAGAAGACATTTGATACCAGCCTTCAGAGATTTAGCTAGTCCACCATCCCTGATGAATCCAGACACAACCTACAGCCATCCCCCAGCCTCTTCAGTATATGTCAGCTCTATAGTCAGACTGAAGGTTCAGATAAATGCATACAAGAGCAGAATGTTGAACTGGAGGATGGATTCAGAGTTTTCACTAAACATTTGTAGTAGAAATTAAGAGTTACTTTGTTTCGGCCTGCTTTGTTTCCAAAGGTTAGGCCTCTATCAGACCAACTCACTACCCACAGAGCTCATTTATATGAAACAAGGGAGGACTCAATTTCATATTAACAGCCAATGTAAAAACATTTCCTTCTAATGAACAAGATAGCTCACATAAAAACCACACACTTCCTTTAAGACAGTTCATGACTACATTTAATTGCTTCCAGAGCTGAAACATCACAACCCATTTAATTACACAAAACTTTGTGGATAAGACTGGGTGAGTTGATGGGAGGATTAATACGTTCATTTGAATCATATGTTGCTGTCTTTAGGCTCAATGAGAGATCCACAATCCACCCTCCCCGACTAAAGCTTTGTTTTGGTTAAAGTTTGCACAAAAAAATAACTACTAAAAATGTATCTACTAAAAAAGTGTCACTATAGCACACAAACATGACATCTGTGATTCACTAAAATATACTTAGCAGCTATTACTAAGAAATCTAAGAAACTAGTTTTGACTAGATAGCTTATAGAATAAAGTTAACCTTTGTGGATATCTTCAGTTTTCTACTACTCATCCATCTCAAGCTTACAACAGCTGAAATCTTCCATTTGTAACATGAGCAGCATAAAAAGCAACACAAGTTTGCTTTCAAAAGTCTTTATAATAGGGAATTCTTGCTTGTAGACATCCTGTAATAAAAGCACACTAATGATTAAATAAGGCAAGTTTTATGTTAGCCACTTCAGTTCACATAAGCAAAACAGAGACATTGGCAGCTATAAAACAAAACACAGTGTATCATGAACAAGAACTCACATGGAAGTGTGGCATGAGCCATATCTGAGTACAGCACTATGGCATTAATTTTTGATCAGGTTTAGAGTCTAATTTCAAACCTCCTCTTCCTTCAATCTCTTCTGTTTTGTTTTTTTTTTTCTATTTTTTTGTCACGTGTGTGCTTGTCACCACTGTTGGTTTTCTTTCTTGTCTGCCTTTGCAGTTTCTCAGCACAGAAAACAGTGTTCTACCAGCAGTTTGTGTAGTCATGTACAGGAATAGTTCAGATCCTGAGGTGTTTTAAGAATAAAGTATTGCAGAAATGAAGGTGTTCCTCAGAGACTTGCACTCTACTCTTCTCCATCCCAAGCTCCTCCTGCATGCAGCTATACAGATCTACAGATTTATGCTTACATATGCAAAATGCATGCAATAAATGTCCATATGAACATTTATTCTGCTAAAACAAAGAAAAAATGGCATAATAAGACATTGATGCACACAAGAGCAAGAGGCAAGTCCTTGCTGAGGATGCAGTATGAGTGGAAACACACATAGCTGTCCTCCCAGTAGGACTTAGGGTTACACATTCCCAGTCACTTGGACATCAGAAGCAACCTGTTAGCTCCTGAGTAATATCAACACAACTTAGCACAGCTCTTCCAACTTCCAGACTTCAGGGTTACTGAACTCTGAGATTAGTACTACAGAAAAAAAAAATCTACTTGTTACTTGGCTTCCAAGAAACAAACAAAACCCTAACACTCCTCCCTGCAACAAATCCACACAGAAAAGCCCCCAAAAACCCAACAAACAAATACTTTCCAAAATTATTCTAAAATGAGTATTACCTTCAATGTACCTATTTAATCTGTCCTTCCGTGCTCCTCTAATTTTAACTCTTTTGATATCTTCCCAGCTGAATGCCACTCTCCTTTTGAGCTCTAATTTTCTGCTAAGCACAGCTTTAACCAAAAAAAGAGTTAGGCAGTCAGTGCCTTGCAAGGTCTATTAGGAATGCTGCGAAACCAAGCAAGCAACCCATCTCTACCAGCAATAGTGGGGCTCAGCAGAGGTTCTGTAGAGGTCTCTCTGGGGTGTACTAGAAGCCTGTGGTTATCAGGTTTCTACTCTGCCCTGGTGAGGCCGCATCTGGAGTACTGTGTCCAGTTCCGGGCTCTCCAGTTCAAGAAGGACTGCTTGAGCGTCCAACATGGAGCCACAAAGATGATTAAGGGAATGGAACATCTTTCTTACAAGCAGAGACTGAGGGAGCTGGGGTTCTTTAGCTTGGAGAAGAGAAGTCTGAGATGTGACCTCATTAATGTTTATAAATATGTAAAGGATGAGTGCCAGAAGGATGGAGTCAGGCTCTTCCTGGTGATGCCCAAATGACAGGACAAGGGGCAGTGGGTAGAAGATGAGGCTTAGAAAGTTTCATGTAACAACAAGGAGCAATTTTTTTCCACTGTGAGGGTGACAGAACACTGGAACAGGCTGCCCAGGGGGTTTGTGGAGTCTCTCTGGAGATATTAAAAAATCCGCCTGGATGCATTCCTGTGTGATCTGGTATAGGAGATCCTGCTCTGGCAGGGGGGGTGAACTAGATGATCTATTGAGGTCCCTTCCAGTTCCTGACATTCTATGATTCTGTGATCCTCTTCCACAAAGGAGAGAATGAAGAATGGGGATTCTACAATTGCTGGGATCTTTGCAAAACATAAGAGAAATTCAGAGCCAAACCCCACACAAGGTAAGATCAGTGCTGCTGTAGTCACAGCACTTCTCTTCTCCATAGCATATCCTGCTCTGCCTGGGGTAAGAAAGTTCATAGTGGCAAGAAGCAGAGAGCAGCAAGCATGTTGTTTCACACTCTGACATTGCAAAGGGAGTATCAGAAGGAGTTCTCAACATGGAGTGTCAAGGTTTGTCCTCAACTAGCCCAACTAATGTCAGGTCATTGTGAAGGGAATGGTGCATGTGATGATTATTAGAATTTATAACTTTCTCCAATGACAGTACGGCATCACACTTTTATAAAGTCTAGCTTTTTATTTAAAGATAACAGGCTCCTCTAGACAATCTTACCCATAGCAAAAAGGAAGAAGCAAAACTGAAAGTTGTCTAACACTGTTGTGAAGCTCTTTTCCATGTGAAGTATGTTTGAACATACAGAAGTATGTATAATGCAGCTCACAGTATTTTGCTGCCATGAAGGAAAGCAGAGATTAATCATTGTGCAGCACTTCTTGAAACTAATAAAATAGAAGATGCTTATTCCCTCTCCCTGATAATTTCAGAACCTTACTATTTTCAGAGCTAGCTAGAAACAGAAAAAAAATGCTTTGGGTAAAATTAAAACTTCAGCTAGATACCCAATGGGCTTAAAACCTGGGGGAGAAGCAAACAAGACACAAAACCCAGCCAAAAAAAAAAAAAAAAAAAAAAAAAAAAAGCACAATCCCACTAGTTTCAAAGAATAAAATTCGAGCCACTGAATTTATCTACACACAATTTTCTTTCCTGTGTGTCCTGTTTTAGGTCCTACAGATAAGAAAGGTTCTTACACAACTAATTTTCCCCAAGGACACACTCAGCTCAGAGAAGAAAGCATTACACATCAATATTTTCTTCCTGAGAATTCTGATTATGGCTTGAGAAGTCAAGGACACGTTAGTTATGGATGACAAGTTGTCCAAAGAGGTGAGTAAGCAAGTGCTACTATCCTTTTGAAGCTAATGAACTTAACTATCATTGGTTTATTTGTATAACTTACAGTGTGTATACAAGGTCAGCCAAGAAGTAATGCACCAATCACCATTTCTGCCGCAGGCAAACCTGCAATTAGCTACTTTAAAACACATTTTTTTTCATTCTGTGCTTTTGCAGACTTGACAACTGAAATCCTTATCTCTCCATTTAGACAGGAAAGTAAGTCACCGTGGCAACTAGGGAAGACATAAGAATAGTTTTTAACAGCAGCTTTTCACTCTTTCCCTGCTCTTGCTTTTTGTTGGCTTCATTTTCATTCTATCTGATGCAACTCCAGTAAGACAGACCTTACGCTTAAAATCTTCTAGAGCTTACAGACAGACTGTTCTGCAGTAGATCAAGAGAAGGTGTCAAGTTTCTAGGATTTATTGAAAAAAAAAAAACTAGTTTGTTATCCAAGTTGTTATTTCAGATGTTTAAAACAAGTTACAGCCAAAGTGGAGGTGCCCCTGACAAACTCCTCAAAATCTCTTTACAGAGTGAAAACACTGAAAGATATTTCAGTGAGAAGGTTTTATTATTTCATAAGTGATATTTCAGACTTCAAAAACAATTCATATCAGAATAAGCTCAGAAAGAAAAGAAATCTACTATTTTCATTTAGACATTGCCTCGGATTAGAGATGTGAGCATAAGAATCTTGTAGTCTATTGCCGAACAGCACTCACCTACATTTAGGAATTTAGAGCTAGTCCAAGTACTAGACTGTAAACAAAACAAAACAAAACAAAAAACCCAACAAAAAAATTTATTTTTCCTCTGGAAAGCAGCAGCTGTTGAAAGCAGGTAGATGAAAACCCACAAATGAACTCCTGTTAAGTAAGGATCTTCCAGTCTGAAAATTAAAACTTTATAAAAGATCTACATGTCAGAGTAGCTGCCATTTGTGCAAGCACAGTCCCTTTCTTTGCCATTCAGATGTAGAGTGCAGTCCTTGGAAAGACAGGAATAATGGAAGTGATTCAGATTGAGAAATGAGACTGCACAACCAACCAGTTTGAAGTTTTGCAGTTGTTCAGATATTGTAGGACTTCAGTTTATTAAAAACAGTCACAGAATCATAGAATCATAGAACGGTAAGGTTGGAAAGGACCTCAAGGATCATCTAGTTCCAACCCCCTGCCATAGGCAGGGACACCTCCCACTAGTACAGGTTACTCAAGGCCTCCTCCAACCTGGCCTTGAACACCTCCAGGGAGGGAGCAGCCACAACCTCCCCGGGCAACCTGTTCCAGTGCCTCACCACCCTCACTGTAAAGAACTTCCTCCTAACATCCAGTCTAAATCTTCCCTCTGCCAGTTCAAACCCAGTCTGAATACATGGCACCAAAATATTTATCTTCTTAAATCTTTTTGTCCCATTCAATGGCTGAACTTTGTATTAGAAATACTCTGTACCACACTTTTTTAAAAAAAGTTACTTTTACAATCCCATGTTCCAGCTAAAGTACAGATGGTGGCTGTCAACAAAGACTGGTAACTTCAGAGGCAAGCCATTTTGCAACAGGTAAAGACAACCTTTAAGAGTATGTTGTAAAAAGAATAGCTACACACAAATAAAAAACAACCCAAAAGAAAAGCATCCACCCTATGCCTCAATTAAATACATGTGAACAGCAATAAAACATCACACTATATATTTTTGAAGGTTTATTGCATATTTATCTATTTCTTAAAGTATCAGTAGGAAATAATTCATCACCTTCACATTAAATATAGTTTAGCTAATGCTGCCAATAGCATGAAGTAAACTTCTTTTTACTTCCTTTAAACACGAGGATGTACAAAAGTCTTACTTGTATAAATCTAAGCAATTGCTTTAATTGTGAAAGAGTAGCCAGTGTTCAAAGTTTTACCTGTTTCATTGCCTTTCATGTGAGGACCTTAGAGTGTTGTCCATGTATTTGTGGACCACACTGATCATACTCTGTAATCAGCCAGTAAGACAAATATTTAGTGCTATGTTCAGGGCTGGGCTCCCCAGCACTAGAGAGATGTATGAGAGAGTCCAACAAAGGGCCATGAAGGACTGGAAGAACTTCTCATAGAAGGACAGAGTGAGAGCTAGTGGCTCAGGGAGATCTTGCCTACGTGCATAAATACCTGCTTGGAGTAGTGAAGAAAACAGAGCCAGACTCTTAGTGGTGCCCACTGAGAGGACAAGAGGAAATGGAACATGACAGAAAGGACAGGATTAGATTTAAACATAAGGGTTTTTTGGGTGTTGTTTTTTTTTTTTAAATTTTGGTACTGTTTTTAAATTGTAAGGGTCACGAAGCAATCAGGACATGCTGTGCAGAGAGGTTGCAGAGTCTCTGTCCTTGGAGATGCTCAAAATGTGACTGGACATAACCTTGAGTAACCTGCTGTAGCTGACCCTGCTCTGAGCAAGAGGATTGGACTTCATGATTTCCAGAGCTGTCTTTACACTTAACTACCCACAAAATCACAGAATGGTTGAAGACTAAACAGAGCTTGTTAGATGGTCTGAGGGTGAATAGGACAAGCCCCTGGTATTTAAAGAAAATAGGCTATGTCAAAAGAGAGTAGGAGATATAAAGCTGATTATAAAAAGCCATGGCAACGACTCAACAGATGAGTAGTAGGCAGACCAAAAGCACCATGCAAATTACACTAATCTCATTATATGTACTAACACCTGTAGTGTTTTGCTTAGAAGACAAACTACACTAGTGGAGAGCCCTGGTGCAGCATGCCCTTGGACAGTAGCAGCAGAGACTACAGCACTTACAGTGCCTCCAGTAGACAAATCTAACTCAGAGCTGAGCAGCAAATCTGCCTACAGGTGAAAGTCTTCTCTTACAACATGCTGGATTTGAAAGCCACTTCTGAAAGTCCTCCAGGTAAATAACTGCTGCATGAATTTGCTGCAAATACTGTTACTACTCAGAGACTGCATCTGAGTTTATCTTAACTTTACAGAAAAAAGCAGCCCTTGCCATCAGTTCATCACATTCAGCCCTGCATTTGATCAGCACAAGCAGCTGAAGATGCATTTAGCAAGCTCCTGGGTAGCTGCTGCCATTGGTAATGGACAACACCAGAAAACATATTTTCCATCTGATTTTCAAGCTAGAACCCTTAATATCCTTGTCTTGTACATCTTCCTGCAGCTCCCAACTTCACTGTTTTATTCCCTATCACACATACCTACCACTAAAACTTAAGAAATCTCCCCACATTTCTTCTAGAGTTACAGAATATGAGCATCATCTTATGTTGGTTCGTATGAAAGAATTAAAACAAGAAATTCTACATGCTTATAAGCAAACAGCATAGCTTTCCTTTTTCAACAGTGCTTTCTTATTTGAGGTGATCTGTATTCCCTACACTCCCTACTATGACTTTCTGTTCAGCATTTAGAATAGTGGACTTCCTGTAACAAAGTCCTAAATGGTTCTATTTAGATAAACAGTTGGTTTTCAGCAGAGCTACTTTGGCTACTTAAGAGAAGCTAACACCATTGAGACTTCTGAAATCTTTTAGAATTTACTGACTTTAGAAATCCCTTGAAAAGAAGTAGTAGGTAGGTTCTTCAAGATCCTTATATTCTAAAATAGCACACTCTGTCCAACATAGAGGACACACCAAGTCATTCAGAATACCCAAATCAGGGCAGAATGGGCAGCTTAAATGGAGTAGCAAGGCATTTACTCTCATTAGGAAACAGCTGGAAGCTTAGAAGTTGTCAGTAGGCTCAGCTTCTCCATCAGGAGGGAGCAAAATTACATTATGCTCAAAAGATACCAGGCTATTGTGGGACAAGCTGCAAACACCCTCTGCAAATGGAAGCTCCCACCCACAGGATGATAGAGTCCCATGTATGCAGGACTTATAACCCAGATCCCATATGGCAGCAATTTGTGACCTCGGGTCAGGCTGCTGACCAAGTCTGTTCAGAGAAAGAAAAGGAAAAATGACAGAGGTAGGACTACTGAGACGGAAATCACTGGCAGGATCCAGGAAGAAAGGCTCCAACTTGAGATGTTATAAAATTGCAAGGGAAAAAAAACTCTACATGGGTGTTAGCCAGGCTAATTGTGAATCATCAGGTCACTGGATCAGTATCAGGGAAGTTGGTGGAAGATTTAGGATGACCCAGAGTTTGGGCCACAGAGATGCAGAGGCAAATCCTTTCCCTCCAGACTGCTGCCTATCTGTGTGGAGACCACACTATCACTTAGCCTAATGGCTCATTAAATCATACTTGTCTTCCGTGGGTGTTAGCAAGTAAACAATTACTTTATATTTTCAACCTGTTTATGTATCACTTACAGAGTTGTTTTGCAGCTCCTTCAAGACACCTGAGGAAACTGACCCAAACACTCCATGGAAGTGCTTAAGCCAAGGCTGGCTTGGCAGCAAAATCATGACAGATGATTATGCTAGAGGTAATGATGCTGATATCCACAGTGTCTAAGATTCTTAGTTATAAACAGGCTAAAAAGAGAGAAAACTGCAAGTGACAGATGCTCTGTACAGAAGCATATGTTTGAACCCTCTTGAAAAAATTTCTCCCAGCCAGATAAAATATGAATTCTTTGGTTCATACACAAATTAAGCTCTTGATATGTATTAAGCAGTTTCTAGGAGTGCTCAACCTTTTCCACTGAATGCAGAACAAAGGCAACATGGGCTTCTTGCACCTACAGCTGATGTCAGCAAGTCCCTCATTCTATCATACAGAGCAGCAACTGCCAAGTCATATGTGGGAGCAAGAGAAATTTCTCCTCAAATTGAGCAGGATCAGCTTCAAAAAACATCTGCACACCTTCACCAAGTATCTTCCCTTCTCTGCTTTCACAAATAATACACAGACATTCCAGACAGACAGCAATGGGAAAGAAAATGCGCAACATTCTTCAAGCACTGTTCTATTACTGTTTCTCCTATTTTCCCCATACATATCAGTCACTACTGATTTGATACATTACTGCTCCAAACTCCAAGACAGTTCCCACATTCTTGGCTTCCATAAGGAACTAGAAAGGAAAATTTAAATTAAAGAGCTTTAATTAAGTAACAAAATCAAGGTGAACCAATGCAATCCAATATAAACTATTTTACACCA
This sequence comes from Eubucco bourcierii, assembly GCA_013396675.1. Taxonomy (NCBI): domain Eukaryota; kingdom Metazoa; phylum Chordata; class Aves; order Piciformes; family Ramphastidae; genus Eubucco; species Eubucco bourcierii. The sequence goes on from VWZE01005330.1 coordinate 121,075, forward strand.
TGAAAAAAAAAATACAGAACAGTTACCTCAGGAAGTGCTTCATGGTGGCAGTTTGCTTTGTGTTGCTGGAGCCTTAACCTGTTGATCTCAACCTTTTCACTGCAGACAGGATCAGTGCTGTAAAAATAGAATTGAGATATGTTTACTAATAGAAGGCAAAAAAAGAAGCACTTCAGTTTTCTGAATTGTTCTTGAAACAAAACCTATGGAAATACACAGAAAAGATGTTAGGAAGTCTCAGATCAGTAAAACTGAAATGAAAAAGCAGTTTGCTCTTCAGCCTGAGCATGTATTTTGACTAGACTATACTATCCATGTCTCTTTTCAGAAAAGTTAAAAAATGTGAATAAGAGTACAGAAATAAGTAAGAAAGCTTGAAGAGACTTGTTTGAAGAACACAGGAAGTGTCTGAAATTGTCATAGCAGCTTCCAAGTGTCAGTTTGAACAGACATTTGGCTCATTCTGCTGTTACGAGCCCTTTGTTCCCCAGAATTTGCTGTGGTGCTTGGGGACCTTGGGTAAAAGTAGCATGTAAGCAAAAAGCTACTAGTGGGACCTGTTTTAATTCATTACAGATACCAAGTAATCAATTTTCCTGGTGACCAACTGTTAGGAATTATGCAAAATTAATAATCAATATTAATTTTGATATCCAGGCAAAGATTGTTAATAGCTATGAAAATTGCTTGTTAACATTAAATCTCACCAGAAAACTTATTTACAGCGTTCAAAATGCATGGTTTGGATATTTATACACACAGGGAACAGGCAGCCTAGAACACTTGAGAAGTAACTAGCAAATATAGCAAACATTAACTTTTTAGGAAAGAGAATCTTGCAGTTGATATGTTGCTCACCCTCAAGGGAAACCCAAGAGGCTCCTTTCTACTACTAAGGCAGAAGACGCAACAGAATCTAGTTACAGAATTTCTTACAAAGAGGCTCTGAATACTTAGAGCCTCTTGTGATTCACCAATTGCCTTCTGCCATAAGCAGAAAGGAGCTTCCTGAGTCCATCTAATGGGCAAGTGGTGTATTCACTTGCAAACAGTATTCACTGCAAGCAGTATATTGACTGCAAGAACCTTCTCTTTCAGTCCAAATAATGTTATATTATTGCTAGTTATTAGTTCTAGATCCTATGTTATTATTTGTATAATGTTTCCATGACCGTGCAACGAACCAATTATTATTAAAATTAGTGATCGTGGGGCAAGACTCCTAAATACCAAAATTAATAAAGAATATTAATTTTGAAATAAAGATCTCACATCAATCAATACCCCTCCATACAGCAAGTCTTGGACCGTCAAAGTTGGTGTCTCCAAGCCTTTTGTCTTCTCCCTGCGCTCTGCTTCCCCCACCCTCCGCAGAGGGAAGGGGACCACGAGATCATGCCTAGGCAAGCCAGGACATGTATATTCCATGACACCAACTTCACTCAATGACACACATGGTTTTTCCTATCGGTAAGGTTAACCACATTCCCCATCCATTCTAAGATCTGATGTCCTACAGTTAATTTGCATGATGATTGCCATTTAGTTTCACAGGAAGAATTCAAGGAAAAAACACCAAAATGTAACCCTGTCCAGGTACTCCAGATTCTTCCCAGTCATCAGCTCTTTACTTCAGGTTTCTAAAATGGAGTATTCACGTACAAGCAGTATTTGATTAAGAGATGCAGACTTCTCAGATTACTGTACTCCATGTCCTGTAAAAGGCAGTAAAGCATCTTTACTTGTGGCAAGAAAACAGGGTATTGTAGTATCTGCTACTGGGACAGTTCAATCCAAGACTGAAAGGGAACAGTATCACACTTTAAAGGTCTGTGCTAGTACAAACCACACACAGAGGCCTGAATGAAAGCTTTGCAGTTAAGCAATCATTTAAGAGTCCATTTCTTGTTAGCACCAAATGAAGCATGCTGAAAAGTACCTGAACCTCTTAAAAAAGTTTGCCCTTTTTTTGTCACAACGTGATATATCTAAAGAACCTTAAATGTATTTTCTTTTGCAGGACCTATCAGCACTGATGGGAAAAAAAAAATCATCTTATCATACCTTGTGCTCATATTCTCTCCCTTTTTTCAACCTGCAAGTTTTACTCTATGTTGTTGCCTGCTGACAGGAACAGAACAAGAATTTAAGTTCAGAAAAATGCAGCTATCTTGTTGGATTACATCACAGACCATTTGCTAAAAATATATAATCCTTGAACTGTGAAGGCTTCATTTATATTGTTTCTGACTGGCTGAATCATGTTGCTGTCCCCTGAATACAGCTGTAATTGGTGCTGGCTGCAGTGACACCTGCTTGCAAGGGCAGAGAGATGCTAACATCAGACTCTGGTTCACTAATGAACACAGTAGGCAGGCTCCTAACACTTCCTTCTACAGCTTTTGATGGGTCTTCAACAGCAGCAGGCACAGGAGATTGGCAAAAACTGGAGGGGATGTAACCTGCTCCCCTTCTCCAGTCAAATAATCTTCTATTTAAAAGATACAGTTTGTGAAAGATTCTCACAGCCGAGTCTCAGCTTTTTAGCATCAACTTGAACAAAGGAAGCTTCACCACAGTATTTGACCCATAAGGGCAGCAGTGTAAGGACCATGCCAGAAGCGCCAGGAGCTGTCAAATCAACCCCCTCTAAAAGTGTGTCTTGGCCTCAGCCTCTGAGGTCAGCTCTTTCTTGAAAATGATGCTGCTTCTTTACTGCTGCTCTAACTGGAAGGGAAGTCTCACTTGTCTCAACTCCAAAATTGGTTCATCCAAGTGTGGCATGGTAGCATGCTATCCCTTCAAGAATAATTACCAGCTACAGCCAACTATAAATTTGGGTTAACACTCATTAAAAATTAGACTGTTAAATCTCTGTATTTTAAGAAGTCTGCACTACAATTCACAAACCTCTGCCATCTATTCAGAAAGCTAAACTCACATTAAAGTCATTGGTTGCAAAGAAAAAGCATAAGTGACATAGCAAGCATGACAAGTGGTTAAAAGTGCCAATTCTGGATCTGCCCTTAGAGTAATTCTCCTTGTTCTCTCTCTTTAATTAAAAGGGTGTCAGGATGCCACTAGAAAGAAACTTTCCAACTGAAGTCTTGATGCCACAGAAGTCAAGATCCAAGCCATCAAGATTTGAGAGGAGCAGTTCACCCTGCAGGCTTCTGCAGGTAATTCCCTGTAGCACAGGCCCAGCCAAAAACCAGGTCCACAGAAAGGCCATGGCTGCAAAAGCCAGTTTTCTCCACTGGGTCACAAAGTAATCAAATTCCACCTTACTCTACCAAGAGGGTTTTCAAGACCTAGGAGCAAGACTTCAAGCACAAAAGCAGAGTCTATGCTGCTGTCTTGGTTCATAAGGTACAAATTTGCATCTGGCAGGCAGGGTTTGTAAATGCTGGCATCTGCCAAGTACAGAGATAGAAAATCACAGAATCACAGAACATTAGGGGTTGGAAGTGACCTCGAAATGCCAGTTGAGAAGTTGACAGTAGTTATGGATTTGGAGAGAAAGAAATACAAGTCTCTGAAGACTCAACTTCCTGCACTTTTGAAACACCACTTTTGTCAGAAAGTGTCAATCACCAAAAGATGTCCAGCTCCAGCAGGCATCAGGTGGGGAGCAGCCTGTTGGCCACAGCACCTACCTGTCACTGAGAGCTTGAGTTTGTACTTGTAGGCTGGTTCATTTGTGAACTCACATCTGTGTTTTCCTGCAGGCTAAGAAAATACCACACCTTTAAGCTACTGCACGCATTTTTATGTTGAGGAACATACAAGATACTTCCCCTCTGCTCCTTATATAGGCAGCTTTGGAGCCTTTTCTGATTTTAAGTCATGCAGCCATTGATATCTTTCATTAATTCCCTAGGAGCAGCTTATACCAAACAATACAGATCCACCACTGAAAACCTCTTGATCCAGTGTTTACATTTTGCTTTTTGGCATGAAGAGATTCAGGTACATTCTAAGGCTCTAGACTGAAGATGATAGAGCAAGGATGCAGTCTAGATCTCAGATACACTATTTTCTCAGCTTGGGGGACTTTACTCCATAGCATGCCAATTCCACAAACCAACCTCCTCTTCCTTACAACAACACACCCACATATACAGTCACTGCCAATTGTTTCACCTAGTTTATCTTAAACCATAGATGAGTTTCCCCTCTTAAGCCTACTTGGAAGAGAAGCATTACTACTACAATTGCACTGAACAGCAAAATGAATGCAAGATCCATCTCAAAATATAAACAAAGCTTTCCCTAAACAAACATTAACAATTCAAATTCTTGTGACTCTAATATCTTTTAAGTAGTATAGCAAAACATGCATCAATCTGAAAGGTTAACAGTTGCTGGAGGCTGAAAGTCAAGAGTAAGACTTAAAAAGTCACTTCTTTATCTGAAGGTGAGGGTTTGTTTTGTCTTCAGAAAAGCTGAGGGGAAAAATGTGTTATTTAACATAAATAGTCACAGCTTCAGAGAAAATATAAAACCAAGGTACTTTTCTTCACAATGTTTGTCATGCAAGCTAATGACTTGCCTAGCCTATTGCAAACATTTTTAGAAGGTTTATATTTTAATTATAAAGAGTGAATAACTGTGCTGAAAAGACAGATAAGAACTGTTAAGATGAACAGGCTGAATATAGGATGTGGTTCATGCTGATCATTAGATAACAATTTGTCCAAATTTTCCTACACACACACACACAAAAAAAAAAAAAAAAAAAAAAAGAGAGAAAGAAAAAGAAAAAAAGAGAAGAAAAAAGAAGAACAAGGAAAAAACGAGAAATAAATACATGTTTTAAATAGAAAGTAGTAATAGCAGTCATCTTCAGTGCAGAGGAAAAAAAAATCCATTCACTTATTTTTAGCTTTAGTTGTTACAGCTTCAAAGTAGGTTCTTTCTGAGCTGAATGCCATCAGCTACCATTATGATGCTGATTTCAGTTTGCAACTGGATTGCCACCTACCCCTTATTCACATCAAAAGCCTCTGAAGCCCCAAAATTATTGACTTGTGAGCAACAAGAGTCTTGAGCCTTACACCACCAAAGTGTTTTGCTACTGTATATTACTTTTTTTTTTTTTTTT
>VWZE01005330.1:126225-222690 GCA_013396675.1 Eubucco bourcierii
GCTGGTGGAAATGTTAATGCTTCTCTATCCTGTGATAACTAGAATTAGAAAGCAAGGGAAAGAATAACTGATACACATTATGAAATGTCCCTTAAGTCCTAGTGGATAGCAAGCTGGTCACAAGCCAGCAGTACGCAGACAGGCAACAGCACCCTGGGCTGTACGAACATAAGCAGAGCCAGCAAGGAGATTGAGAGAAAGGATTATCTTCCTGTACTCAGCACTCTTCGGACCACATTTAGACACTATCTACTTTTGGAAACCAGCAATAAACAGAAGATATCAATAAGGCCAGGTTGGACGAGGCCTTGAGTAACCTATACTAGTGGGAGGTGTCCCTGCCTATGGCAGGGGGTTGGAACTAGATGATCCTTGAGGTCCCTTCCAACCTTACCATTCTATGATTCTATGATAAACTGGAGACATTTTAACAGAGGACAACGACAAAGACAGGCAGGCTGAGGAAGATGGAATTGTAAAGCCCAGGGCAGAGATACCTCTGGGGGAATCTATCACGTCCAGTGTCTATGTGGAAGTCATAGAGAAATCTTAGATGGACTATTCACAGCAGAGCAGGGCAAGAAAGTGAAAACCAGGCATAAACTTCAACAGGAGAGGTTCAGCCTGGATATAAGGCAAAACTATTTGCCCAAGAGGACAGTCAGGCAGTGTCACAGGTTGACCACAGAGGTTGTGCAGCCTCCATCTTTAGAGATTTCAAACCCCGACTGAATGAAGCCCTAAGAAGTTCATCCCAAAGCTGCACCTGCTGTAAGCAAGATGTTTGGCCAGCCTTTGATTCTCTGCCTCTGCCCCAGTCAGTCTTATGGGGAAATCTCAGATATCCTAAGTTATGCCTAAGTACTGTGTAGAAGAGACAAGGTGCCCAAGTCCCTGCTGTTTTATTAGTTTAAGAGCTACCAACATGTCAATAAAATCCTGTGCAATTTGCAGTGTTTTCCATGAAACAAGTCTAGCTTGAGGATGGAACAAGGTTAGTTCCTCTGCTTTGCCTCTCCTCAATTCTCCCACCTGAAAGCCTCTACCACTGAATTTGACCAGGAACAAGTAACTGTAAGGGACCTACAACCCTAGAATAAAAGACTACAAGAGTCCTGCCAGTATCAATACAACAGAGAAAAATCCCAAACACAAATGAAACCCTAATGACTCTAGGACCCCAGTTCACTGAAGCTATACTAATTCTCAGTAGGTATTATTTATCAGGCTACTCCATGGAATAGAAACATACTGACTTGCATCTTCCAACCTGTGTTCATGCCTAAAGGTGCAACAAACAACTCTTTAAAACATGTTCAAAACCCCAGTAAAAATAAAGTATCTTTGACCATGTCTAATGCAGCATAGTTGCTCATAGGTGTTACAGCAAAAAGGATGCGCAGGCCTCTTCAACTCAGAAGACATCCTGGGAAATGAGTTTACTGTCAAAAACATTCTCAGGAACAGGTCACCTCAAACCCCAATTCCATGGAGTTCAGAGGAGTTTTGCGCTTGCTCAGAAATGGCTTTGCCTGACACAAATAGAGGCAGCCACTGGCAGGACATGCTTCAAAGATCAACAGAGGATGCTCACTTTATGCGAACTCAGCTTTCCATTTCAGTAAGAACAGTATTTTCATCTATGTGTGCCCAAGATGAGGGTGTACTCCAAGTATTCTTTAGAAGAAAGTCTTGGAACGACATGTCACACTTGATTGATGAAGCTAATAAGCAAGATTTGACTTCAGTCACACTGTCACAGATAAAAAGATTTTTTTCCTTTCCTAATCTCCATCACACATTGGCATTTTATATTTCTGTATTTCACCAGAAGAGTGAGGAAAAACATGATACAAAAATTCTCTGAATTTTAGTCCTAAGAGAGCCTGTGAGTATGAGCATACACTACACAACTCAGCAATACAAAGAGTGAGCCCTGACTAAAAGCTTAGAACCACAACAGCTGAGGGTGGAAGAGCACAATCTTCCCTTCCTACAAGCCACAAAACAGTGTTCTACAATTTTCCAGTTCTGTAGTCCTAACTTAGGTAAATATATAACCACTTATATAATCACATCAGACAGAAAAGGAAGCATCGAGGGGGTCTTACAACACCTGTAAGATACAGTCATGTAGGACTGCACTTGGGTTTAAGAAAACTTACTTGCAAATTCCTACATGGTAAGTTCCCTCTAACAGCAGCTAGTTCAGCCTACAGGCTGCAATTCCTCTGTAGATTTTTCACTCAGTGATAACCCACAGCTTGATGAAAATAACCTCAAAGGAAAATGTTTTCAGCATTGTAGAAGCATCACCACAGTAATTGTTTCGTCTTTGCTCTTTAAAATATAAAAGGATATGTTTCTGTAGCTGACTTTTTAAAGCAAGCTAAATCCCAGTGATTCAACAAAAGAAATGTGCATGCATATAGACATTTCACATGCAGAACTGTGGTAATAATCTACTTTTACCAACTTCCGTTAGCTCTGCTCTATTACAATATCAAAAGACGTTGAGGACAAAATTACATGAAGTCACTTTGATTCACCAGTGAAGACTTCACTGTGTACATTCTATTTCTAATGCTAAATACAGAGTTAAAAAGCAGAGGAAGCTCTCCATGGCCTGGAGTACTGTAAACTTCTGGAAATGTAACCAGATTCTTAATTTCAACAGGAATTAAAGTGTACACGTCTGTCTATAATGCTTCCATCCTTCACAAATTTACTTTATTTATTGAGGAAAATGTATTCTATTCAAGAGTCTGGAGCAGATGGTATATCAGCTGAAAATGAAGTCTCATGATTGATAACAACTTTCAGTACACACCAATTTCCCCCATTCTCCCTTCATGCATTATAAAAAAGCATAATTTTTAGTCACTGCTCATGAACTTTCACTTGACCACTGATGAGTTCACCCAGGAGAACAGCAGCACCATCTGGGTGGTTCCTGTGTGTCTACATAGTATGCATAATTTCTGGCCTACCTACTTGCTCTGTTTCCAGACATATCATACAGCAGCTTGCACTTCAAGAAAGCCTGTTCTAAATAAAACATCACACTCCGTAGCAACATTCCTTCAAGTTTATAGATTAAGACCTACAAGACTGGGTGCATAACATCCAAAAAAAGGTGCCAGGTTAACTCCCAGACTAACTATTGCAGAAGGTCCATGGAAAAAAAAGTCCCAAATCACTGTTTACGAAAATGAATGACTGATGCTTTTTTGCCTTCCCTTCTTGGTTTCCACTTCATTGCCTGGATGAGGAGGGTACAAGGTGAAAAGCAAAGTCTCTACTTGCTACTAAAATTAACTGAAGTCTAGATTTGCTTTCGAGTCCTACCAATTCCTAACATGCAGTCACTCATGGGGAAGATGCATCCTATGAAAGCGTCATGTGCAGATCTGCAATGTCAAGAGAATCACAGCAGAGGTGCTTGCTCTATCCCTTTTCATACCTTTCCAATATCTTTTATATTTACTTGCACCAGGGAGAGTTAATTCAGCTGTCAGATCAATACACCAAGCATCAGCCTGTACAACTAAGGACTTTCATATTTATTAACTAACAACAACAACAAAACCCCAACCAAACAAAGGCACAAGCACCAGAGATATTAGGACAAAGGTCAGACAAATCTTTCAGGCTAGAGGAGCATAAAGCAATTATTTACCCAGGAACTTGGTGAAGAGCAGACACAAATTATACTAATCTAACAGAAAACTGCTCCCATCACTGCATCCAGATTACTTTGGCCTGCAAGTGACAACTCTTCTACAGAGCTCTCTGAGGCAGACATGCAAGAGTAAGGTACATGAGAGTTTCTGCATGTCCTTCTGTAATTTTACAGACACACTGTTCCTGAAGACAGGATTCAAGAATAATGACCTCCCACACAGTAAGCCAGTCAGATAATGTCATGAAGGACCACATTTGTGAAGCTGTGAGAATTCTATAGCAAGTGTTATGCACCAGCTGCTAGTTACTTGTGGTCCTGGAATTTACAGAGGAGCTACAGTAAGTGAGCAACATACTTCACCTCCTGACAAGAGGACTTAAAATTCCACTGCAGGTTTTGGGTTTTTTTGCAAACTTCATGGCCTACTATTTCATCTCCTGCTTGCTGCTCAGTGAGATGTTCTGTGTCCCAGGAGGCAGGAAATCAGGACAGCTCCAAGTGTGTGACCTTGCTGGAAGCTCTGGTTACACACTTTCCTGCCCAGAAGTACATGTGCAGGGTAGATTGCTCTAGTTTTAGCAATGTCTGGGGTGAGGAGAAGTAGAAGAAACCATCTATTTGCCCAAGTTTCTGCAGTAAATACTGCAAACTCCATGCTTTGGTTCCTAAAGTCATCACTTTGGATGAATCTTCCCAACTCTGTTATTCAGACAGGTCTATGTACAAGCAGCTAGCACTTGACTCTTCAGCTTGGAAGAGACACAAGCATAGTACCAAATTCTAATCTCTACTAACAAGGGTTCTGAACAGCTATGAAAGTGACTAAACTAAGACTCGCTTCATCCTTCTGTAGCTAGAGCTAACTCCAAGCAGCACCAAAATCAAGCACTGCTTCTGCAAGAAGTGGAGAAAGCAAGTTAGGATGGAGTTTGGTGACAGGGACATTCATAGCATGGAGGGATACAGCTACAAACACCCCTCTAACATGACAAAGCAAAAGCAAAAGGTGGTGAAGATCTGCTAAAAGGTAAAGATGTAAAGAATGATTTGAAAGCCAATAAAGTTATACTAGCTAGTAAGCAAGACAGGAAACACGCTTTCAGGTACAGCCCAGAAACCACCCTTGCATGGTAATTGCACATGATGCTCCTTCTCAATCAAACAGAAAAAAAAAAAAAAAAAGTCAACGGCAAAGGAAGCATGAAGCGTTATGGTGCTCTCCTTTTTGCCACCTCCTGCCCAGTCCTGATGGGTGTTTGCTTTATTTTAGGTGCCCAGTTTCAGGTAACAAAGGATGCTGACAAAGACCTGTTAGCAGAAAATTGGATAGAAGACAAGATGGGAAGAGAAGAGAAAGAAGAGACATGAACGCCACTGGAAACTGTTCCTGCAACCATTACTGAGCGGGGAAGAATAAAGCAGAGCCAGGAAAAATATAAACTAGGACAGGATGATTGACAGCATAGCCATAACACACTTAATCTTAACACAATGCAACACAGAAATACTTCTTCCTTCAATTTATCTTTCTACTTATAATAACAGGACATAGGTGCTTTGTTTGTTTGTTTTTAAAATAGTCCTACCTTTTACCTCACAAGTGTAAAGTGGCAAGTATAAAAAAAAATTCCAAAATAAACCAAACAAGTTTCCAGAACAATTGTAGCAGATACACCCGTAATAATTCAGTACAATGGACTGAACTCACCATACATACATCATTTTTGGACTAAAAAATGATTCTTTAATGCTTTATGTCCAGTCCCAAATGGCTTGACTTGCATGTGATGTTAACTGGATCTTCAAGATGTATGTGATCACTCCCTTGCTCATAATGAACCATTCAACTCTCTCTCTAGAAGAAAAACATCCCCTGAAGTTTCAAATAATTGCTGTAACATGATAAATAAGGGAGGTTGTGAAGAAAAGCATGCTGGCTAAAACAGCCTGTAGCGTAACAAGGTGCTGAAACAATTTTGCCTTCCAAAAGAAGCCTCAGTCAAGCAGTTCTAGGGCATCTTGGTCATACATAGGTGTCTTAAGACTCCAAAGAGATATATATATATGTATAATATATGTTATATTCTTTATATAGATAAAATTATATTTTATACATACATACACATATACATACATATATATATATATATATATATAAAACCCCAGCCCTGAACCAAAACATTTGTATTGTAAGTGCACAGGACAAATAAATTTAAAAGAAAGACAACTATCTCAGATCTCTGGGGATGCTGTGGTGGTTTCCCACCAAATAGTCATGGCAGGCTGTATGGCCTTTGTGCCCAGCATATGTCCTGTTTTCCATATCTTCCTCTGGGAGCACCATCACTCCTCTCCCTTTCTCAAATGGTTCAGCAAGAACTCCTCTATTCCTCCTTCGATCCATCTGTTCTCCTCAGGCTGCACTAACACCAACAGCATGAAGGCCTAGCAAGCCAAAATTTAACAAGTCTCACATTGATCTTAGTATTTCAGAAGCACAAACCTGTTTGATGGCATGCATCCAAGATGATGTTGATATGCATGCAGCTTTGTGAAAGCAGAGTGGGAGAGGGAATAAGAGACTTGCTCTTATAACTGCCTACCAGAGCTATGGAAGAGAACTACAGTTTCCATGACCACAAGACTACTTTTGTACTAAGGTGCCAAATTCCTATCACCTGCACACCCATACAATCATGCAGTTATTATCAATGCAGCAACAAACTGTTGCTATGCCATGGATAAATCTCAATTCCTGAAGCATCCTGAAGCATCCTTTTAATATATCAATAAGACTAGTTTTTTAAAAAAAAGAAAAAACCCACATCAATGTCAAAACTCCTGTTCCTTATTGGTGCAATCTGGAACTGACCGCACGAGTCTTTCCTCAAAATGCTCATCCCAGTAGCATCACAATTTTGAGGTCCTAAGAAACTTAAAAGTTCACTTTTGGCAGACTCAGATGCAGGCACACAACATGATCTCATGTGGCAGATGGTGTATACACTACCAAAACCTCCTATGTTTGTGAAATTGATAGCCAGTTCTACACAATCCTAAATAAGCATTCCTCACAGAAACAGCCTTCCTTATGCACCTTCAGAAGATATCAGTTAACTGTGAGAGGATTAGTAGCACAATACAGGATGCTACAGAGACAGGACCTCATACAACTACCTTGGTTTTGGTCCTGTCTCTTAATCTCCCTACCTGAGCACCCTTTCCTGAAGAAGCAAAATACATTCCTACAACAGGAGCTGCAGCTGCATCAGTGCATAGCAAAGACCAACAGAATTGGCTCTGTCATGGAAAAAAACAGTACCATGCACTGAAACTGAAACTATACAAATGGGGGAAAGGTTTTTTTGCTTTTAAACAAAACATGTGATACAGATGCTGGAGTAGCTCCAACCTAGTGCTTGGGACAGAATGGCAGGCTGCAGTTGGTATGCTTGCAAAACAGTTTCTCCTGTATATTCTCAGGTGATCCAAGACTAGTTCAAAAAGCAAAGAACAAAATGCAGGGACAACTGGGACATTTGTTTCAAAAACACACTCTCTGCCTCAGCTAAAACAGTTGTATAGACATATGCATTAACACTAAAAATGCCTGTGAAGTAATTGTAGGCACAATACCACCAGAGAGGGGAGAGCTCACAGGTACAGAGTTTACTATAGACACAGACACAAGGACCACAGCAGCCTGCATTTCCTAAATCTACTAACAAGTTGCAGTTTCACCTGCTCAGTCTGCTGATTGTTTTCAGTTTCAGTTTTCACATTTCCTGTATTTCCCCCGTTCTCCAGGTTCCTTTCTATATCTGATACTGTAGCTGGCTCAACCAGAATGGAGTACTTGGCCTGAAAATCTGCAGACAGAACGCATTAAAAACACCATGCCCAACCACTTGGTTCCACTGAAGTACTGTATGTACTAAAATCGCTGGAAACTATCTTCTCGAAGGGTCTTTCAGAAAGCTGAGAAGTTTTTGCTCACATTTTGCAGGGGAGTGGAACACAGCACTCCAGAATGAACTGCCAGAATTGTTCAAAGCTAACAGACTTAGTGTGGGGCTTCTCATTCATTTTATGCTAAATTGGATGAGAATTGCTCACTTGATTACAGATGAGAAGTACTTTTAAGAAACATGTACCTTTCATGTGAGAATCAGTAACTGATTGGGAGTCCTCCAGAAGAGGACTCCTGGTTTAGTTTCATTGAGAGAGGTCAGGTCTCTTGTAGTGAGACTGTTCTGAGACCTGAACCACCACAAGGCAACTGGAGAAGGTCTCCAGTGGGAGTGTCAGATACTCAAGCTGGATGCAGACCAAATAGTTAAGGTAAACATATCCATAATTTGTTTCAAGACAAAGCCAAACAGTTCAGTTTATCACTAAAATGTTTGCTTTGCTGTAAAGAGGAATGTTCATGGAGTCCCTTGTACTACTGAGAAGTGACTCAGGCAGCTGCTTCTGCAGCCTCTGCTGTCAGACAGCCTGGCAAGAACAAGCAGCATTTCCATCTCGGGCTCAGGCTTGGCAAATCCTGCAGTGCAGCACAGCTCAGCACTTGAGCATGGTTATGTGGCTGAGCTTGAGTTAACACACTACATGGATGCTGAGGATGCCAAGCCCCAACTATGGCCTCAATTTTGCACTCTCAAAACCATTCTCGACATTGCTTTATATTCAATTTCACTTTTAATTTTATTTTCCCTTACTTTATTCTTCTTTCCCTATTGAAATCTTTCCATCTGGCTTCCTTTGCAGTATTACAGCAAACCCTACCCTGGAGGGATATCCAAAACTTCCACTCAAGGAGGTTAACTTATTTCATGCAGTCTTTTGGTCTGTATCACCAATTAAAAGATTACAAAGGAATGTCATATAAAACAAGCTTTCCAATCAAGAAAGCTGAGCAGATGTTCGTAAAAACCCAAACCAAAACCAGAAAAAAACCACAGTCTCATGAGCCAGAGGGCAGTAAATCCAACAAGATTTGATCTCCAGGCACCCCAGGCTTGGTCTTCTTGCCATTTTCTGCTAACACTTCAAATGACCCTTCAGGAAAACAAAGCTTGCCTGATTTGGTCGAGCACCCATGCCTCGTTTGTATAGCTAAACAGAATCTTTGCTAACATTGTTACAGCTCATCATTGCTTAACTTAAACACGAGCTCTTTAGGAAGCTTTAAAGATGTGTTAAATACTAGCAGCAGTCTGGAGAACTGCACATACCAGCATTTGTGCAACGGCAATTTCTCTGCTTCCATCACTGCAAGCGGCAGCAAAACTCTTTCTGCAGCAGAGATGATAGATAACAAAATAAGTATCTAACACAATATATCATTGAAGTTTCCTCTCTTAAGCGTAGCTTAGCTCAAGGGACTGTAATTCCCAGACAAGAGTGACAGAAAGTTGTTTGATCAATGGAAATCTTTGGGTTCACAAGTCTCAATGCAGCTAATGTGATGCTGTCCCATGGCTAATAAAGCCATGTCTCAGGAGCTGAGGAGGGAGAGTATTTGTAGACGCTGGCTACATGTTTAGCCCTAGCAAGTTTCCACACTAACATAACGTGTTTTACTGTGTATCAGTGAACCACCAGAGAATTAACAAATGTACTGTCTTTTATTATTTTCTCATTCCTTAGTGATTTCCTGTAAGTATTTCCTACCGGTTTTCTGTCTCTGACACACACAGCATCTGATGCTGTCACATGATTTCACTCCTGAAAATCATAGGCTTCTTATCTCCAAGCATCTGTTAGGCTTGGTGATAAGTCAATTGCTACAGCAACATTGTTCTGCATTAGTTTTAGTTGAAATACTGCTTAAAATGGTATGCACATTATGAGAATTGAAAAGTCAAAAAATATTTCTAAATGTAACTTTGCCTATTTGGTTTGGAAATGCATTGGTCCACATTTTTAAAGGAATCTGGAGAAAAGCAGGCTCTCATCAGAAAAGGCAAGTCTCCTCTGTACTTGCACTTTTCTAAATGTGCTAAACAGACATAAGATGCAACACCTACAAAATTACTGCGCACAATGACTCTTGCTGTTCCCATCCTAGGGAGACGAGATGTTCTTATCACAAGCAGGTTCAATTGCTTCCACTATTCACAGATCTACCAGTACAAAATAACGTTCTTTAAAAACGCATAACAAAAATGTTTGAAACGGAAGGCAACAGTAAGCTGCTGTAGTGCATAGGGATGATGCAGGATTTAAGAGATGCTGTTTCTTCTGTTGTACTTCATTTGGGGATAAATTAGGATAACAGGGAAGGGGGAACAGAAGAGAGAAGAATGAAACCCTGGATTTACTAAAGCATGCAACCCACAAAATATTTTTTTTCCAGTTTTTAAAATGGCTCCTTTGTTTCAAACACAAAAAAAACCCCAGCTTGCTGTGATCTGACTATTGAGTTGATTGAATTGGGACAAAGGTGGTTTTCTCCCTCTCCCACTTCTGCCATATGCTTTAGCTGCTCTCCTTTAGCCATTTTAATGGAAATGGTAAGAAAAGCAGAATCGGAGAGGACAAAGAGAAACGTAAAAGACTACAGACATCAATCCTAGAGTTAACTTATGAGCAAGTGCAACTTCAATACACAATGGCCATGCGGGGGGATGAGGAGGAGGCAGGGAAGCAAAGCATGCCATAAGAAAGAAATACATCAAAATCATCATTATCATGTCCACAAGTCAGTGTAGCTGAGATACACAGATCTCTGGACAGCTGCTAGCCATGGTGGTGGGACAAACCAGGCTGGGTCGCCGGGGCAGGGCTCAGAGCCCACTGCGGAGCCGCAGAGCCATGCCTAGGCTGCCGCCCAGAGCCGGCCTCCCCCGGCCGCCCCTTACACGAATTACAAAGGATGGGGCGTTTAAAAAAAATACATAAATAAAATTAAATCGATTAATCAAGAAAACTCCAACCCTAAATGCACAAACCACCACCCTCCCCCTAGCTCTTCCCCAATTTTCTTACGCCGCAAGGGAGAGTCCCTCATTCAAAGGGCAAAACTTCGCTCCCACCACTGTGCAAAGATTTTGCGGGAGGCGTGTGGGTGTGGGGCAGTGGGGTGTGCGGGCAGTACAAGAGGCTGCGATGAGATGCCCAGAGCCACCTCCTGTCGCTAAGCGACCCGCGGGCCCGCCGCCGCCGCCGTGCACTCACCGCTCCGCGCCGCTACATCGCCGTTGACGCGGCGCAGCCGCCGTCCCGGGCCGTCCTTCCTCGCCGCCGCCGTGATCTGGGTCACTCGGAGCGAAGGTGAGAAGGAGGAGGAGGAGGAGGAAGAGGAGGAAGGCGGGTGGCGGTGCCGCCTACCGGCGAGCGCGGGGGGAGGTTTGCGGCGGGGCCTGAACCCGCCCCGTGGGGTGGGGAAGGGGCCGGGGACCGGCGACGGCGGGCACCCAGGGACTCAACGCGCCTCCGTGGGCACACTGGGGCCCTGCATGCTCGTCGCCGAAGGCCCCCGGCGCCTTTTCTCGCCAGAGTTCTGTTTCAGCAGCCTCTGCTATGACTTGTGTGGTCCATGAGCATCCAAGGTCCGATGCTAAAATGATGGGCATCAGACTGCAGTTTTGATAACTCATCTCTTAGCTCCCTCATGTTTTGTGCGTTGAAGCAAGGTTTCAAGCTTTATTTTATGCATCAGTGCAACTAGAAAAATAGTCCTTTGTCACATCACAGAATGCTCCTGCTAGAGCAGGATCTTCAATAGTAAACCACACAGTAACAAACCCAGGTGGATTCTGAATGACTCCAGAGACTGAGACCATGACCTTCTCTGGGCAGCCTGTTCCAGTGCTCTGCCACCCTCCAAGTGAAGAATAATTTCCTTATGTTTCCATGGAACCTCCTATGTTCTAGTTTGCGTTCATTGCCCCTTTTTTTTCCGTCACTAGACACCACTGAGATGAGGCTGGCTCCATCTTCCTGACATTTGCTCTTCAGCTCCTCACTAAATTCCAATGAATTCCACCCCCACTCCCTGTTCACTGATCCATGCTCTCAGTTCTGCAGCCTGTCACTGCTCTGGCACTAGGTTTGAGGAACCATGGCAGGTCAGTACACCTCTGAACACAGTGAGACCAGTATTGGGGAACTTTTCAGGAGCTTCAGTAACAGGGTTAAGTTATAGCTTTGTGAGACCATTCATAATCATGAAAGACACATCTTGGGCAGGAAAAGCCATACTCATGCTACAGAACTACCCCTACTTCCACAGATGCCATACCCTTGTCCACAAATGTGGAAGAATTCAAAAGGTAAGCTGGAAATGGTCACTGACACTAGTCCATTACTGTTATGGCAAATTTAGGGAACCAGATCAAAGGGTTTGCAGTTTCTAGATGGCCTCCTGCTTGTTCTGTAGTAGTACACAGTAGTACACAGCTATTCTGTAGTGCTGCAATGGTAGTAAGTTGAGTCTGCAATTGCAAACTGCATTTCAATGTACCTATTCACTCAGTATCAAGGGATGGAAGCTACCTGGATTACTGTAACTCCTAAATCCATCATCATTGTTCTCATGGGAAGTTGAAGCAAGCATTTTAAAGCTAAGAGGGGCCTGGATTAAAAAAAAAGAAAAAAACCCAAAACAACCAACAGCTCTTTTGGTTATAAGTAGTTATGGGGCATTTTACTATGTTGTACTTTCTTTCTAACAGCATAATTGTTTTTTATTCATGACAAATGAAAGAAACTTCATAGCACAGAACATATAGCCCATGCTTAGAAGTGGCAATGAAAAGTATAGAGGACCCCATGATTTGAGCAATGACACGGTTTTCCCGTAATAGCTGATACATCCTGCTGTGTGTAGTAAAAATTACCAAGGTCACCTGCATGATTAAGTTAGTGTGGGAATGAAAGTGACAGAAGCAGAAAAAAATCAGGTAGTAACATACCTAGCTCAGATATTGGTGAAAAAAAAAAATAAAAATCAAAGCTGAAGTCCCCCATCATTTTGGATGGAAGATCCTGTTATTGCACAATTTACTGATAAGGACAAGACTGATAAGAGTACATGTGCTATGCCCTTGTGAAGAACCTAATGTGTTTTGACACCATCCCACACTTTTCTCAGAAGACTTGCACCCAATCATTATTAAATGCACCATAAGGGGTTGCATTATAGTTAATGCTTTTGTGATTTTGTTTTTTTTTTTTTTAAACAAATAACATTTTTTTTGTTTTCTGAAAACACAGATGGCAGCAGAAATACTTCAGCAATATTTGTATTTTTTAATTTAAAACAGACAAGAGAAACAATACATTTTACTTAACAATCCTAGCAGTCCCAGAATAGTCTTAAATGTTGTAAAGAAGGAATAAAACCAACCATAACTTTGCCCCTTCCCTTTTACATAAGGAAATTTCTTACCTCAGTTTTCAAAAGCTATAGCCCAGATGATCAGTCTGTTCAAGTTTTACTCAGGATGAAGTTTTACTCTTCCTAGCATAAATTAAAACCTTCCAGGCTGATCTCAATCTTCCTAACCTGCCCTGGGCATCAGGAAACCCTTGTGTCAGCTGGGCATTATAAGAATATGATAAACCATACCCTTGTCTTTGATCTGCTAGCAGTTTTCCTGAGACCTGTGGATCAGCTTGAAAGTTTTCATTTTTCATTTCTTAGCATTTGATCTTCTGGCTCTAGTAACCCAAGCGTGATTTAAGAGATCATAATACATTATGGCAACTGGTGACAGTGCAGTGCATTTAAAAGAAAATTGCTGTAATGGAAGCATACTGCTAAGTATAATGATACTTGTGATATTAAAGGAACAATAGTGGATTTAGTATTGCAAGACCAGCTGCTGTGTTTCTTTATTACCTTGCCTGAGCTGATCAAACTTTTTTAGCTCATGGGGAACGGAATTGAATTAAAAAGTCTATAGCTTTCTCTTAGGACTCTTGCCTACTGCAATATGGACAGAGGAACTGAGTGCACCCTCAGCAAGTTTGCAGATGACACCAAGCTGTGTGGCACAGGCGACTTGCTAGAGGGCAGGGATGCCATCCAGAGGGACCTGGACAGGCTGGGCCCAGGCCAACCTCATGAAATTCAACAAGGCCAAGTGCATGGTTCTGCACCTGGGTTGGCACAACCCTAGGCACAAATCCAGGCTGGGTGGCAAATGATTGAGAGCAGCTCTGAGGAAAAGGAACTGGGGGTCTGGGTGATGAAAAGCTCAACATGAGCTGGCAGTGTGCATGCAGCCCAGACAGCAACTGTGTGCTGGGCTGCATCAAGAGCAGCGTGGCCAGCAGGGAGAGGGAGGGGATTCTGCCACTTTACTCTGCTCTCGTCAGACCCCACCTGGAGTACTGTGTGTAGTTCTGGAGCCCCCAGCACAGGAAGGACATGGAACTGTTAGACTGGGTCCAGAGGAGGCCACAAAGATGATCAGAGGGCTGGAGCAGTTCTGCTATAAGGACAGGCTACAAAAGTTGGGGCTCTTCAGTCTGGAGAAGAGAAGGCTTTGAGGAGACCTTATAGTAGCCTTCCAGTATCTGAAGGGGGCCTACAGGAAGGCTGGGGAGGGGTTATTTACAAGGTCTTGTAAATGATGGGATGAGGGGTAATGGATTTAAACTGGAAGAGGGGAGATTCAAACTAGATGTTAGGAAAGGGTTCTTTACAGTGAGGGTGGTGAGACACTGGAACAGGCTGCCCAGGGACGTTGTGGATGCTTCCTCCCTGGAGGTGTTCAGGGCCAAGTTGGATGAGGCACTGAGTAACCTGTTCTAGTGGGAGGTGTTCCTGCGTATGGCGGGGGGGTTGGAATGGGATGATCTTTGAGGTCACTTCCAACCTAAACCATTCTATGATTCTATGATTATGTATCCACATTGGGATTTACTGGGTGGGATCTGTGGTTTACTTCCCATTCTGTGTAATGCTTAGGTGTGATTCCATCATGCATTCCTCCCTTTGGTCTCCATTCATATGCCAATTCCATTCCTAGGACAGTATCCTGTGTAATTGACAGGTGTATGGGGACTTCCCTGCAGATATCCTTCTCCCCCAAAATGGATTCCTACAATTGAGATGCAGAACACTATAGAAGTGTGTTACAAAGAACCATCCTACTGTGGTTAAGGATGGAGTGACAAGAATCACAATGATTTTGTAATTATTGTGATGCTTCCAGTCTGTGTCAGTACTCTACAGAATTGTTCTGAGATGCTGTGTTACATGGCTCTCATGCACTGATAAAGCAGTTTGCACACAACCTTTACGATCAGTTATAAAACCTCTCTCCTGGTTATGTTGTTCATCTACACTGCCATCCTTCATTCCAGTTGTATTTCTTTCACTGAAGATGTGGTAAAGTTTAACATGGGAGACAATAACGAGAGCATGTAGATGATGATAACATGAAAGATGAAGTATGTCAGGCTTGCTCATAAAGCTTTTAGAGAGATGACAGCTAAGTGAAGCAGCCAGTATGCTCATTTAGTTTACCCGTCTGTTGAAGGAAAGAATTTTGCCAGAAAGGACTTTGTCTATGTATGAATTAAGAGCATTTAATGTTATAATGTTTTAATTTAAATAATTCTGTTTTATATTTCTATATAGGAAGAGTAAAATAAAGTGCTGTAGACATGAATTTCACATACATACATACCTTTTTATCTTAATAAAAGCGATCAAGCCCGAATATACTGATTAACATCAGACTGCATCCCAAGCTTCACTTACGATGTGTACCAACCATATTATGCCTGTGTGAACAAAAAAGATTTACACTTGTAATAGAGAATTTCTTTGAAACTAATTTTGAACAAGGGATCAAAACGGATGTGGCAATTCTTTATTTATTCTTCCATCATTCTTTTCAGTTATCGTCTGCCATTAATCAGATCTATACTCTGAATGCATATGCTACGTTTCATTCAAGAATTACAAAGTGTTACAAAAACAATGATTCATGGAGATTCACAACCCTTGGCAAGTTGGGTAAATATTTATGTAAATGTCATACAGATTGGCAAACTGAGTCAGAAGTGGTATTTGTGAAAACAACAAAAAATTCACTAAGTTTGGTTACATGTTCTTTTTCTTTTTTTCCCTGTACTCAAAAAACTTATAACTTCTGTTTTTCAGATGTGTTGAGTGTGCATACAGATAGAGAGAATTCAATGAAAATCAGGTAGCAAGAGCAGCAAGTGGGGTGACCCAAGTAACTGACCATGTTTTCCTATTGAAAATGTTAACATACACATGGCTATTCTTCTTCCAAAGCAGGTGACTCTGTTGTATGATCAATAACTGATGAGACCTCCTGAGATGATGCCTAAAAAGAACTGGAAGGACAGAGTCTCAGACTAGAGAATACATTACAATATTCTCTCCAGTCTCACTGAAGGCACTGCAGATCTCACTTATGATAGTAGTTGAGTATTTAGTTCTCTATACATAAGCAATACCATGTCTTTAAAAATTGAGTTTTTCAGATTGCATCTGTACTATAAGCACTGTATCCTTAAACTGTATTGATTGATGAAGTAGACAAATTCACTGCCTCTGGTATTCCTTGATTGTCCTTGTGATACATTTAAACCCTGAAGTTATAACTGTGAGAAACTATGGTTTCCAGGGATATGCAGGAAAGCAGATTGCCTGTTCAGTGTAGATATTGGGGAGGATCCCTGTGTAGAGCTACAGTGCTTTCTAAATGCCTACCAAATCTTAACTGTTTATGCACATTGTTTGTGACAGAACTGGGTTTTCCAGGTTAGTGTAAGATTTTGACTATGGGATCAGAAGAGAATAATACAATTCAGCCAGTAATTTGAATAAATAGCATTTCCTGCCTTGTCATGGAAAACAGTCATAAAGAGCAAGAAGAGAGTGAAGTATGTGCAAGAAAAAAGAGTAAAGTATGAGAGTAAAGAAGAGATGATAATTTTCGGGAAAACAGAAATATTTTGTTTGAATCTTCCTAACAATGTTGCTTTCAAGGCTAAACTAAATCATGTGTTGACAGGTTCAGTGGTTGGAGAATAATCAGTATTTTGCAAGGTTCTTTCAGTACTTCATATTCTTTCCCTGACACTCTGAAAAGTGTATGAGAACGGTACAAGATCTTCCCTAGATTTTGCCCATATTGCAGAGTAAGAGTCATGTGGGCAGTGAAAGCCACAGTGCCTGTTCAGCAGAGAGCCAACAGAGGATTCAGTAATGTTTTGGAGAAGTATTTCCAGCAGTGACTTTTGGATATAATAATCTCCAAGCCTCTGGTAAATGATGCATGGACATGTGTTACTGTAATTCTGCAGTATTTTCAAGCAAAACTGTGATGATAAAGGTGCATATGAGAATTTGACAGTGGCCCATTGCTCCAAACTGCATGACCCTTTCCTTGTTCTATAGAGTGGAAATGTCTGTAGTATTCTTCCAGCAGAGAAGGCATGGGTTTGGAAAGATGTAAATCTCCAAGATTGTTTATGATCACAGAAAATTTAGCAAGTGAAAACTGAGGGCAAAATGTCTGCAGTGTATGATTTGCTTAGCATCATTGCATGCGAAACTTGGAAGGCTGGGAACCAATCAGTGAGAGTTTTTATGTGATCAGAAAAAGCTATCAGGAGACAGCACACCAGGAGCTGCTGAAAGAGGAAGCTGTATCAGGAATAGTGTGGCCAGCAGAAGGAGGTAAATGGTCGTGCCTCTGTACTCAACACTAGTGAGGCTGCACCCCAAATACTATGTTTGGTTTTGGACCCCTCACTACAACAAGGTCATTTGATTCCTAGAGGTGTCCAGAGAAGGACAATGAAGTTGGTGAAGGGCCTGGAGAACAGGTCTTATGAGGAATGGCAGAGAGAACTGGGATTGTTTAGTCAGGAAATGAGGAGGCTAAGGGGAGACCTCATTGTTCTCTCAACTACCTGAAAAGAGGTTATAGTGAAGTGATGGTTTGTCTCTTCTCCCTAGTATCAATTGATAGAATGAGAGAAAATGGCTGAAATTGCACTAGGGCAGGTTTAGATTGGATGTTAGGAAAAAAATCTTTATTGAAGGAGAGGTCAAGCATTGGAATAGGGTACCCAGGAAAGTGGTGGAGTCGGTGTCCCTGGAGGTGTTCAAAAGACATGTAGACATGGCAGTTGGACATGACAATGGCCATGGTGGTGTTAGGTCAACAATTGGACTTGATGATTTTAGAGGTCTCTTCCAACCAAAAAAGTTCTATGATTCTATGACAAGATCTGTAGCTGCCCAACTACAAAGCTCCTGTTCACCAAACCTTGTGTTGTCATGCTAAAGAAACTTGCTCCACAAGAGGATTGTACCCTTTAGTGATGGAAGCGAACCTGCTGATAACTATGCATTTGTGCCACCAAACCAGTGTTGCCCAATCTTACAATTTTATCATAAGATTTATGCTACTTAATATATTTCTTAAAGTTTCAGTACCCTGAACCTAGAGATTACAAACAATTTTCAGCTTTTATTAAAGGGAAAATAATGTGCTCCGAAGTCTGAAAAATAAAAGATTAGAGGTGTGAACAGAGTGCAGCTCAAAGCTGAGAAATCAGAAAGCATATTGATATTACTTATTTCAGTTTCAGCATTTGAAAATCCCACTGATCTTACCAGAGCCTTGATTTCTTATGTCTCTTTTTAGTCTTATACAACTGCTGTAAAATTCTTGAAGTTTTGTCTGTTTTTCTTTTTTGGGAAGAAAAATTAAATCTTGCATTGAGCAGCACAAAAGAAGAATCAAAACGACATGCAGCACAGAGCCAGCCTTGCTATCCTCCTGAAAAATACAAGCCTTTGGCATTGCGGAGGTTTGTTATGGACAATTTTACTATCGCACGCAGCAGCAGCAGCACATTTTGAATTTAGGTCAACAGATATTTGTCAAAGTCCTTATCTATTACATGAATGTTATTCTAAAACAATTCATCTTGTGCCTCATCATTTACTGTAGTACTTCTCTACAGTACTAGACATGGGCGATTTTGAGATGGATTTTTTTCCTAAGAGGTTTCTTATTTCTGTAACAAAGTGCTTCCCAGGAACATATCCTATTTGTCATGATTCTTAAACTGTGGTTTCTTAAACCAAGAGATTTGATATATCAAATCCTAGTTTCTCCCTGTGGTTTTCTTGTAATTGGGTTTGAAAGTCATGGAAATTCAGTGTGACCACGTTAGGCTAATCTCTACGTTACAAAAGGGAGTAAGGTTGTCTTTCCATCTACAAACCAGTAACCTCTAGTCTTTTGCAAGAACAGAGGTGTTTACTCAACATCATATGAAGTGGCCTTCCAGGGACTGACAGCACTGTGAATATTGTAAACTCCTCCTGGGAAAAATCAGCAGCATTTTATTTCTCACCCATGAGTAAATAGGAGCATGACATTCTGCTTTAGAAGACGTGTTTCCTGGTTATCAATTAAAAAGACAATTAGAGCCAGAGCCCAGATATTCTGACAGAACCTTTATTTTTCTCTTAATAATGAAAATGTGATTTCAAACTAGAATACTTGCTGTATTTTAAAATTAAAATACTATCATTAAAATAGTTTTTTTTAAATAGTGAGATTTCTGCCAGAGCACTTTAATCGGGGATTTTGGTAACATCAAATGTGAACATATTTGAGTCTTAACTGCTGTGAACTATTTTGTGGGTCAGTCACTGGCACTGCTGTTAACCATACGGAGATGTGTTTTTACTTGTGGTCAATAAGCACTGTGATATATCTGTAGGGGTTGTCTGTACCTGTTATCTAGCATAAGAAAAAACTGTACAGTGAACCAGGGCTTAAATTATAAACAGAATAACAGTTATAGTTTGACCAAAATAAGCTTGCATTAAATTCCCTGTAATCAGCCTTTAACTGGTTTCCTTTTAATTGGTTGAATTTCCTGTCTGTGCTACCATAGTACCTTGTTACTTGCTGCGTGGGTCAAAGATGCAGTGAAACGTAATGCCACAGAATGCAGTGGAAGGACAGAACGGGGAGCACCTTTCTGACCGAAGACTACCTTCAGAGGCTGGTAGATGTGCCTGATCAGCCTCATGTCCTTAGTGTGTGCTTGTAACTTCTGCCTACGGTAGAGCTGTGTAGTGCATAGGTGCATAATATATGCTCCAAAGGAAAGATAAAGAGATTTAAATTTTTTTCCTTATCCTGGCAAGCACAGTTTTACCTAACAGCATAGGTAGACTCCTCCAGAGTGTGAATCTGGGACAGAGTTAAGGAGCTGATGTCTAACTACAGGTTTACAAGCTCACCAATCACCTTACATACCACCCATCTGGGAATCCCACACCTAACTGATCTTGAGAAAGGTTTAATAACCACAGGAGGTTGAAGGAAGGAAAAAAAAAAAATCATCTTGGTATTTAGAGAGAAAAAATTCTGGATAAAAAAGAGGAAAAGTGCTATACATAGTGGCATAATTTGAAGCTTGGTTAGTCTATGACAGCAGGAAAAAATAAAGGGAAGATTTGCACACTATCTTTTAAGGGATCACTTGTGCGGCCTTTCAAGTAAGGCTGCTCTCTCAATAATATGGGTTTACTCAGCAGTTTAGCGAGTTTGCTAGCGAACTAAAGGGGTGTGGGGAAATACGTGCGTACAACTAGAGGCTTAGTCTTCCGGTGGCCTTGGCTGCATTGGCATAGTTCTGTCTTCACTGACGGGCTCTTCGGCTTGAGGGCTTTTGCCTGGAGGAACCTTTAACCGACTCCGTGGAGGGGTCTCCCGTCGGCTGTTTTCGGATCTCCCATTGCTGGAGGTCCTTGCCTCAGACTGCACTCAGTGAAGAAGCAGAGTCTGGTGATGTGTTCAAACGCTGCTATGCTTCTGTTGTGTACGCTGGAAAAGGCTGTACTGATGGCGAAGAGTATGACAAGGAGCTGTCTGTACTTGAGATAAAAGATGTCAAATGGAGAGGACCTGCAGGCAAGGGAAGCTTGGGCAGCACAACGGGAGTAGAAATAAGGAATCTCAGTAAACGTGTGTCCAAAGCAGGAAGCTGATGACAGCCGCTCTCTCTCTCTCTCTCCTTCCCGTCACACTAGCAGACTCCATCAGTGTTAGGAGCACAGGCCCCGACCCCACCCATGCACAGCTGTCCCTCCCCCAAGCGCATCTGACAGCGGCCGCATGCTCCGGGAAGATCCCTCCTGGGTCATCAGGAAATCTTGGCGCAGCGCACCAGCTGGTGTCAGACACATTTGACTTTATTTGTCGCGAAGCAGACGCTTTGTCTCGCTAAAAATCTTCGCGGAACTCGCAGTCCCACCGACATCAAAGACCCACCCCCTGGGGGCGGGCCGCCGCCATGACGGAGGGGTGGAGGCGGTAGCGGGCGGGCTGCTTGCGCGCCCCAACATGGCTGCTTCCGTCGAGGTAACGTGCGGCGCTGGCGGGGCCCGGGGATGTAGCGCTTCTCCCGCCCGGCTCCCGGTTGAGGGAGGGGGAGCAGGTGGGGTACCGCTGGGGCTGCTCCAGCTGTGGGATTACCTTCCCGCCTCGCCAGCAGCAGGGGGCAGCCCCGTCCGCCGCGGCCTAACCCTGGCACTGGCAGGGCAAGGTGGTATCAGCAGGTGTTTGGCCAAGCCTCGCAGCTTTTACAGACCCCGCTCCGTTATTCCTATTATCGTTATGATTTTAAAAGAGTGCCCAGAGCCCATGAATCTGAGGGGCGTCAGTGGCAGGTTTAAATGTCTGTGGCAGAGATGAGGTGGCGATAGCAGCAGGGTGAAACCTTCAGGCTTATTTGGCCAGTGATGGAGCGCTCAAAGCTGCCCATTAGAGCACCTGAATTTCGTTTTTTTGCACAAGTTTTGATATCTGTGAGTACACAGTGTATGCGTGTATGTTTACATGTCTGCTGCACAAACCAAGCCAAAATTGAGTAATAAGCTGCCAAACTTCATAACTGAGCCTGGTGCTCCCTCTGCTGACAGTTGCTGTTTAGCTCCAGTAACCATGCGCTTGCCAGGAGTGGTATCTACCGCAAATGTGACATGAACCTTTATAGTAATTCCAGGCCAGTTGTGTGGCTTGCTCTAACCTAAGTTAGTATTGCAGAGAGACCATTTCGGTGTGTTTTCAGGAGCTTCTTTTTAATAATTGTGCAAGGATGTGATAACAGTAATAAATAATTCATGCTGCACACTTTTTCTTAATGTAGTAATTTTGGCCTTTTTAAGGGGTGTGTGAGATAGAGTAATGGAATTGTTTTGCTTGGAAAAGACCTTTAAGGTCATCGAGACCAACAGTTACCTAACTACTAGGTTTAGGGCTAAACCATGCCCCTTAGCACCACAACACTGTTTTTTAGACACCTCCTGGGATGGGGATTCACAGAGCTCCCGGGGGAGCCTATTCCATTGCTCAGTAACCTTTTCAGTGGTTTCCAGTGATATCCAGTGTAAATCTCTCCTGGTGCAACTTGAGGCCATTTTCTCTCAGCTTATCACTTGTTATTAGGGAGAAGAGACTGACAGCTGTCAGAACAATGCAGGTAGTGCTGTTTGAGATACTTTCAAGGGCTAGAGGCACCTAGGTTATGTTGTCAAGTATGACATAGCATGTAGGGCAGATCGTCAGTCTCTTGACCAGAAGGTGAAATTCCAGGCGTTGTGGGGTAAGGCATCTCTGCCAGTTTTAAATACTGTTATTTAGGCAGCTGAGTCACACCTCATTTGTCACTGTTGTTTAGTTCAGACGTTATGAAAGGATACAAAACAGTCTTTTGGCTTCAGTTTCTCTGCTAATCTGCCAGATGTTGGACCATAAGTTCTTCTACCTGGAGAATACGGTGTTAAGAGAGGACCTGACCAAATGCTCATCTGCTTTCTCCTGAGATCAGCTGTATTCCAGTGTACAGATGTGTAGATGTTTTGGGAGGGGCCTTTTAGTTCTGTCTGGGTCTGTTCTGCAGAGGCTAAATGACAGTGATCTCACTGCTATGGATAGGGTACATAGCCTCCATGCTTTTCCGTCTGAACTGGGCTTTTGTGGTTTCATAGAGTAAACCTGTACCATTTTTAGTCTCTTTTTTGTAACCTCACATTAAAGAAATCTTTCCAATACTTCCCCATGAAGTAGTCTGACACTACTTGCCTTTCTGCTCAAAAGGTAAGAACCTGCAGGCGGATGGCTTGTAAAGCTATTTGCTTCAGTTTGCTTGTGTATTGCAAATAAAGTTGGGCAGGCCAAGCCTTTTGGGCCAAATCTGATAACACCTTGGTCATGGTAAGCTTGCTGAAGAAGCCTTTAAATCACATGAATCCTCTAAGAGTAACCCATTACATGCATTTAAGGTAGTATAGTTAATATAAGCATTTTGTACATCTTTTCATGACACTGTGTTTCTTTCTCAGGTACTTTTGCTTCAGTTTATCTTTTGTTATTTTGGTTATGGGTTTTTTTTGTTTGTGTTTGGTTGGTTGTGGTGTGGGATTTTTGTGTTTCTATTGCAAAAATAGTTCAGATTTCTTAATCATTATTTAATTAGTAAAGATTAAGAAGATCATTGCTTTCTGTGTATTTAATACTATTTAGAGATTAAGCAAGGAATTCTCAATGAGAGAACTATTCTTATATAGAAGCAAGTGTGGTTTTGTCAAAGAATGAACTGTGTCCTGTGTGGAGGTCTGCTAACAAGAAATGAAAATGGCATTTTAATGAAGTACCAAGAGATTCAGGAAGAGGAAACAATCAGGCAATATTCTATGCAGTGAGCAACACTGAGTGCTGTTGCTTTGGAAAGAACAGGAGACAGTTGATCACAAATCTGTCATAAATATAACCTTACTGAAGTGAAGCTCTATAGCCTGTTGATGTTTTCAGCCTTTATACTTAATGTTTCTGAACCACATGGAGTAATTATTTCAGTAGTCTCCCCCTGTTCCTGAAACTGTCCTGTAAAAAGTTTTGTCACTTGTGAGATTTCCTTCTTAGACGTTTTGCCTCCATTGCATCTTAGCATGGTTATAGTTGAATTAACTCTGAGTAAGAAACTCTAGGAACTGGCAAGAGTCCAGTGGTGGTAGAGTGGGTGTTGGTGCTGAGCAACTGTTAATTATTTTTTTGTCAAATTCAGATGTAAATGTGATCTTAATATGGTCAGGATATGTGTTAAAACTTGGATAGTGCTGTTTGGCTAGGAGGTAAGGGTTTAAACTGTTAGGGCCGTGCTACCTCAGATTTTATAGCAGGCATCTGAAACT
Organism: Eubucco bourcierii; assembly: GCA_013396675.1. NCBI lineage: Eukaryota > Metazoa > Chordata > Aves > Piciformes > Ramphastidae > Eubucco > Eubucco bourcierii. The sequence continues at coordinate 150,138 of VWZE01005330.1, forward strand.
GTTTCAGGGTAGAATTATTGGAGCCTACCGTACCAGTAACTTGCTGTGTTTACTCAAAATTTTTGTTGTCAGTTGCTTTCTTTGACAAATGTTTTTAAATTTATTTGAAGCTGTTGTGAAATTGTGTTTAAGAGTGGAAGAGCAAGTGTTGGAAGAAGAACCAACAAATAGTAAAGCAGCAAAGGAATGAATCTTCAGCAGCAGCGTTTATTCTGATCCTTTTTTGAGGATTAGAATCTGTTATTTCCATGGGGTACTTTCGTTATTCAGATTCCATGTAAATATTTTTCTCTTTTGGTGCAATTAATAGTTGTGCATGTTGATGATGATAATCCTGCAGCAGTTGCAGGGAATACATACTATTCCTATGCAACTCTTTAGTTGCAACCAGATCCTGGGCTACAGCAGGAGACGTGTGGCCAGTAGGTCAGGGGAGGTTATTCTCCCCCTTTACTCTGCTCTGGTGAGACCCCACCTGGAGTACTGCATCCAGTTCTGGAGCCCCTATTCCAAGAGGGGTGTGGACGTGCTGGAGTGTGTCCAGAGAAGGGCCATGAGGATGCTCAGAGAGCTGGAGCAGCTTTGCTATGAGGACAGACTGAAAGAGTTGGAGCTGTTCAGTCTGGAGAAAAGGAGGCTCCCAGGTGACCTTATTGTGGCTTTGCAGTATCTGGAGGAGGCCCACAAAAAAGCTGGGGAGGGACTTTTTAGGCTATCAGGTAGTGTCAGGACTAGGAGGAATGGAGCAAAGCTGGAGGTGGGGAGATTCAGACTGGGTGTGAGGAGGAAGTTCTTCACCATGAGAGTGGTGAGAGCCTGGGGAGGTGGTGGATGCCCCATCCCTGGAGGTGTTTAAGGTCAGGCTGGATGAAGCTCTGGACAGCCTAATCTAGGGCAGAGTGTCCCTGCCCATGGCAGGGGGGTTGGAACTAGATGATCCTTGTGGTCCCTTCCAACCCTGACTGATTCTATGATTTTCATACCGATTTAACCAGCATATTTGCATTTGTTTAAAAGGAACTATTTGCCAAGTCTTTTGAGTACAAAGTTGCATTACTCATGTGAATTTTTTAAATTTTTTTTTTCTGTTACAATTCTCCTGTATATTATCATTATTATGCCCACAGTTTAGGCATTGGGAAGCAGCCACACACTTTTGCAAGCCAGAAGATGTGCAATTGGATGACCAATTGTTGCAGTTGACACATTATCTTCCTTATGGGGAGAGACTGAGGGAGCTGGGGCTTTTTAGCTTGGAGAGGAGATGACTAATTGGTGACTTGATATTTATAAATATGTGAGGGGTGGAGTCAGGCTCTCCTTGGTGATGCCCAATGACAGGACAAGGGGCAATGGGTGGAAGTTGAGGCATAGGAAGTTTCATGGAAACATGAGGAGGAATTTTTTCACTGTGAAGGTGAGGGAGCACTGGAACAGGCTGCCCAGGGAAGATTGTGCAGTCTCCCTCTTTGGAGATATTCAAGAGCCATCTGGATGCGTTCCAATGTGATCTGCTCTAGGTGATCCTATTCTGGCAGGGGGGGACAGACCAGATGATCTTTCGAGGTCCCTTCCAACCCCTGACATTCTATGATTCTGTGATTTAAATAAGTAAATACAGTAGTGTTTCAGTGTGGCTTTTTTTATTCTCTTTTTTATTTTTCTTAAGGAAAAAACATAAGAATTGAACTCACAAAACAAGAAACAAACCCTCTTTTTGAGGTGAAGAGAGGATGAGGTAGAAGAATTGTTATCAGATCAATGATGATAAAAGAGCGGAAAAGGATAGATTGCAGTTTATTTGTCCAGCTGTACTTGTAGGATTCGGGGGCAAGAAAAAGAGAAACCCTTAAAATACTGGTAAGAAATTATGATACAGGGAGAAAACAAGAGAAAGTTGAAGTCTGGTGACATGAATATTTGGGAACTTTGTATTCTGTTAGCTCTGGACTTTTCCCTTGGATTTGAAAGAAGTGGGAAGGGAGAAGGGAACAGAAAGGAGGCTCAAATGGATGCAGGAAGATACTGTATTATCTCAGCATAGTGGTAGACCGCAAGTGGCAAAAGATGCAACAAAACTTGAAGAAGACCAGTGACCCTGAAATAACTTGCTGGTGGGTGAATGCTGTGTTGCTACTAAATGCAGTAGTTAATTTGTACTCATTATTCTGTTACTTCTCATGACAGGAATGTGATTTATGTGAAATTTGGCCTTGGGAAATGTGCTAAGTGAGGTGTGGAGCATCCCGCTTGCTAATTCTTAGATATTTAAGAATTGAACGAATTTTTCTACTCTCAAGACAAGCAATTTTTGCCAGATGTCATATAAACTTCAAAGTGGCAGTTAGGAAAAAGAAGCCAAATGGGAACAGTTCATCTCCAGATCAAGGATTTGGTGAGGCATGGATATCTTAGAAACTGAGATGATACAAATCTCATGGCAGTCCCACATAATTCTTTTTTCTCTTGTTGTGCTGTGGAGACCCTGTAGAGAAAAGGAAATTAGCTAAAATTGCTATATGAAAACAGGAGAGGCAGGCAGGTTAAAAACTGCAAATGGTTATAGTGTGAATAAAGGAATGAAGAGAAAAAGGGAAAACCTGGAAAATTAAAGTGGCAATCTTTATTAAGCTTTATTTTTGGGAGAAATCCTCTTGATGAAAGACAATAACAGAACTTCAGGGATGGTGAAAATCATGCTGTTGTCTGAGAAAGAACATACTTTTCAGGATTGGTTTTGTCACACTCAAATAATTAATAACATCTGGGATTATCTATGTCCCAGTGATGACATATGAGATGAGGAGGCTATCTCTCTAAAGCAGACCTAAGTATTTAATTTTTCAAGCAGGAGGCTTACTAAGTGTTGTTATTGCTGTTTTCTAGGTCACCAGCATGGAAATTAAAACCACCGAAGATCATTTGAAAGTCCACAAAGTGAAGAAGAAGGTATTGAGGAAGCAGGTCAGAGCTCAGCATACACTGATGAGACATGAGGGCATTGAATGTGTCTCCCACGCCACACAGGTGACTGGTAGTTCTGATTTTTATGGTAGTGTGAAAATGCTGCTTATCTGTGTTCTGTTCTCACATATACTTTGTCTAAAAGGAGATTGATTTTCTGGACCTTTTTGATTTCGAAGTAGTACTGTACTTCAGCAGTTTAATGGCTGTGGAGACAGTTTGATGGATTAGTTGGGGTTTTTTTATCTGAACAGTACTTCCTTGGGTTGGGGAGGAGGAAGAAGTATGGGAAATCCTACCTTGTTGAAGTTTTTTTACTTTCTTCTGTCTGATTTCTTGTCTTTTCTGGCTTTTAGCTTTTGTATCTTTCTTTCCTCTGCACTTCTCTACCAAGAACAGTTTGTCTTATCTAAACTCCCTGTTAAAAACATGTCTATCTTGGAAGTCTTTCTTCCCACATTGTTTTCTGCACATAAATTGATTTAGTCTGTGGTTCTGTGAGTCAAAACGATTGACTGACAAGCAGCTGGTTGAAAAGGGGACAACTTACTCTTCCCTTGCATGAAAGGGGACAAGATAGGAGAGGAGTCTTCTTTGTTATGATGCTCAATGGACTTTACTATAAACCACTTTATTCCCTAACCTAACTGAAAGCTACTCAGTTTTTTGGTTTATAGTTTTCTGAGACAGTAGAGAGTTACAGCAGATCAGAGGGTGACCTTGCAGATAGTAGTGTCGCAAAAAGTGACAGGAACTTGGAGACAGGGAGAAAGAGAGAGAGAGTTTATAATCTCCCTCTGTCAGTTGTGAGGAGATGCTAATAACTTGAAATATTGTGGAGTAGCACCACTTACCCTACCTAGCCTTGACCCTGGAAATTCTTCCCATTCAAATATGAAATCATCAGTTAGATCTTCATACTTTTTTGGCTTAGTTTTCACTCAGATTTTATATACCATGTGAACATATGTTAGAATGACTCAGCAATCTTGTGTACATTGTAAGCTTTTTGGAGTAGGTGCTATTTTTCTGATGTTGATTGGAAATTAGTCTATAATCCAGTTTTTTTTTGCTCTGACAATGTCCCAGATAACAAATTATCAATATACTATATTTAGAAGAGTAATTTCAGGGTCCAGCAGGGTTCTCAGTTTTGACAAGAGTATTTGAATAAGTGATATATGAAACAAAATCATAGTCATAAACTTCCCTCAAGAATTCAGAAAATACTATCAGGCTTTGCACAAGAATCTGATTATATTAAAATTGCACAGTTAGGAGAGTGTGATCAATTGCTATGTGTGATGGTGCTGTGTAGTGATAGTCTTTGTAGATGTAGTGCCTACAGCCAGTTAAAGGACTGGTTTGAGTCTCTACCTGTTGTCTACACACACAGGCCTCTCCATTAATAGTATCCTAGGAAATAACAATAATTAATAGTATGGTAGTATGTGAAAAATGTCATCAGTAGTGCACACCTTAATGTAGAGCTAAGAACAAGTGTTAGCAGAGCCAATCCACTAGGCATAATCACAGCATTACTCACTATATAATTTGAAACAATTTAACACTTTACCAGCTACCTTCAGAAAAGGTCATAGAACATTTATAGACTTTAAGGAAAAAAATTGGCTGAAAATCATCTGGAAAGATACTACATGAAGTCAATCTGAGTAAATTGTTGCTAGCTGAAGTCACCAGAGTCCAATCAGAACTTTAAGACTGCATCCTCATTTGGCCTTAAAAAGAGACTTAAACTTCCTTCAAGTTAAAATTCCTTCCATGATTAGATTGAACATCCAGTTATGGGGTATAGCAGTTTAGATGTCAGAAGAACTTGTTAATTTCATAAAGGCCTATGTGTTTTCAAAAGATATTTCTTGAATAATAGTCCTTTGAAAAGTTCTGTTTTGTTGTTTCTTCTAGTGTTTGGTAAACTAGTAACAGTCCTCACAAACTGCATACTCCTCAATAATTTTAAACATAAATCACTATAGAAGCATAGAATTAAGCAATGCAGCATTGTGAATAAGATAATCTGTGTTAACTAAGGATGGGATGTAAATATCCTGCTTATAAAAACAAGAGGGAGAGTTTTCAGATAACAGCGCTGGAGCAGAACTGGATGCTTTATTTCTAGAGGCAGAACTAGATGCTTTATTTTGGTGAAACCAATGTATGAGGGACAACAGGTAGAAACGGGAAATTCAGCCTCAATTCTTGGAGAGACTCTTTGGCAAAGATTAGAAAACATTTGTTAAAGAAAAATTAAATCAATCTCAAAGATTTTCCTCTTTGTGTATGTTAGTGATAACAGATACCTGGAAACATTCCACTTTAGAAACCTTCAAAATTACGTGTGTCAGTGGCACTGCTTGCAGTACACTTGATGCACACATGACAGTTTGAAGCTTAAGTGCCATTGAAATGGGAACTACATGCATTCATAGAGGATGTCTCTCTGATAGAGGCTTTAAGACTTTCTGCTAAAATATGTGCTGGGCAAACAAGGGTTGCCTTAGCTTCGTATACCTCATTGAAACATAAATATCTTGTGTGGAATATGTACAACAGTACTCATGGGCTTAATTTTTCTTTGTAGAGATGCTTTCTTGGTAGTGAATTAGTTTTAAATGAACTGATATTAATCACTAATTCTGCCATCTTTAAAATTCCTCTTCAATTAGAGCCTGGTTATTGCCAATGCAGGTCTTGGCAATGGAATGAGTAGACATCAACTGCTCAAAATAGTAGAAGAATATGGATTGGTGGAAGCACTCTTAATGTCACCGAATAAACCGTATTCATTTGTGAAATATGGGACAACAGAAGAAGCTAAGAAAGCCTTCGATGCCCTTAATGGAAAAGAAGTAACACTGGAAGACTTTGGCCAAAACATTGTTCTATATATTAATTTTGTGGAAAAAGGTACAGTTTTTCTGCTGTCCTGCATAACCAGCTTCTGCATCCTGCTTCCCTTTGCTTTGACTTAATAAATTGTAAATATAGCTAAAAGCATACTAGGCTTTTTAAGTAGACAGAATAAGAGCCAGAATCAAAGATTCAGGATGTAAAATAATCTTTGCTTCATGTATTTAGTGATAGGATACTCTAATTTGAACTCCTTTACTTGGAGGAAAAAGGATTTAGGTAGTTTCTGGACTGTTCATTATTACACATGAAGGATTTGTGATTAAGGATCCAAACTGGTACCTAGTTTCTCTGAACTGTTCACTGGACTTCTTGTCCAATGAATCTTTATCTCAGTTCCAAGAAGTAAAATGAGCACTGTACAATTTCTGGCTCTTTTTCCTCTTGTCTCCAGGCTTTTTTTGATGGCTTACTATAAGCTATTTAGGTCAAGAACTGTTGCACTTTCTATGATCTTTTATAATGCCTAATGAAAAGGGCTCTGGGTGCTGGTTGGTACATTCTGCCAGTGAATAACTTTTTTAAGCTGTTAGGATGGCAAACAATGTCCTTACATGACCAGCATTTAGTGTTCACCCAGGTATTGCGTTGTACTCCTCCTTATTTGTTTACTGATTGATTCATGGGACAGAGAATAAGCTCGATAAATGGACAAAAATTTAGAAAATTAAAGTGAACTGCTGTTAGAATCCTGATGTGATTGAGAAGTTCTTTTTACCACTATTTTGACAGGAAAATCACAAGTGATTTTGCGTTTGGGTTATCGGTCTTGTGCAGTAGAATGTTTAGAAATTGCTTTGCATATTGCAAAACTTGGGCCTTATCCCATTTGGTCATGCCAAAAATGGATTGTTCATTCCACGCACTAAATAAGATCCCAATAAAGGCTCCCCTGTATTGTTAAAATAAATATTTCTACAGCTATACCATATTCTTACACAGTAAATATCCCTGTTGGTAACATATGGTTTTGTTTTCTCTAAACAGTGACAATATTCTCTTTTTCCATACACCTTAGTTTTCTGGCAGGATGCTGTTCCTACAAACTTGCCTCCAGGCCTAATGGTCATCGAAAAGATTATTTCTCCAGAAGAAGAAAAGAAGATGTTGGAAAGTATTGACTGGATAGGAAATGAAGATACTCAGAATGGTGAGCAAAACCATAGAAATACCATGTTTTTATGCTGTTTTTTCTTACAGTGTCATCGGCACTTGACATCAGCATATTGGTAAATGTATGGTTTGAAATCACTGTGTATTTGTTCTTGGTATTTTAGAAATTGTGTCTTATATTAGAATCATAGAATAGTAAGGTTGGAAGGGACCTCAAGGATCATCTAGTTCCAACCCCCTGCCATAGGCAGGGACACCTCCCACTGGTACAGGTTACTCAAGGCCTTGTCTAACCTGGCCTTGAACACCTCCAGAAAGGGAGCATCCACAACCTCCCTGGGCAGCCTGTTCCAGTGATAACATTGTGAGTGATAAAATCCTGAGGGCAAGTGGTTTGGAGTGATATACCTGCTATGGATTTACTTGACTAATGTTTCTGCATCCAGAAAGAACTGAAGTGGGTTTTTTTAGGTATCTTAAGCCAACCGGAAGACTGTTCTTGTAATTTGATGTCTAACTGAGGACCTCTGTCTTCTCTTAGAGTAAAAAGTCAGTGAGATGCACATTCCATGGGGCAGGGTTTACTATTGACACTTCAGTACCGAGTTGAAGTTGGATTAGATGATCTTCTTGCATACACAAAACTACCATCTCTTTGACTTCAAACAGCAGTGAATGTGATGCTTCAGGAGCTACAAAAGGTAGTATGGAGAAAGAAGTGTGTACCACGAAGGACAAGGGTTTTAACTGTTGATTAAAGAACGTATACTAGGTCAGATAGAATAGGGAAGCATAGCAAAGTGCCTGTAGTTCTGTGTGGTCTAATCTTTAAACTTGTGTGTTTTTGCAGCCCAGAAGACTTTAAAGCATAGAAGAGTAAAACATTTTGGATACGAGTTTTGCTATAAAAACAACAATGTTGATAAAGACAAACCTTTACCTGGAGGTGAGAATTTCCCTATTAAATCGTACTTATTTTGCACTGATGTTTGAACCATTATACAAAACCTTTAAGCCTTATTGAGATTCTAATCAAAGGAGAGTTGACATTCTAATAAAATGGGAGCCTTCACGGTATCTAAAGCACACACAGTGCCTAAAAACCAGTACTTTTGAATAAGATCCATGCTAAATTACAGTGAGTGCTTGAAACTTCTTTTCCAATCATTTACAGCCAGGGGTTGCTACCCTTTGTTAAGGTTCATTCAAATAAAGCTCTTGGGACTTAAATAATCTTTCTTTTTTTAGCTTTTCTTTCATAAAACAGTTATATGTTACAAATTATACATCACAACCCCCAAATAAATGAATTTATATTGCTTTGTATGTTTATCTCTGCTAGTTTGAAGCTTGCTGGAGGCAAACCAAAAACTTTTATTTTGAGTGAAAGCAATTTTGAAAAGATTTGAATAACTCTTGTTTGGATTTTAGTGCTGTGCGTCAGAGAAAAGTGAGCGAGTCATCTTACAGTGTGAGATATAAAAATAGTGGAAAGAGGGAGTTAAATTCCTATAAAACTTGAAGGTGTTCAGGGTGATGTAAGTATATTGGGGTGAATGTAGCTTCCAATGGAAGCACTCTTGTTAAATTGTAATTTTAACAGTGAAGCTAAATAATCTTAAAAGCATTGGTATTTGATCTAGTTTATAGCCCCACAGCTAGCCTGTTTGTGTGAGAGAAAAACATTATCAACAGATTCATGGGGGCCTCTTTCTGGGTGTTACCTCCAACAGAATTTTACAATTAAGTTCTTGGATAAAATAGCAAACCAAAGATTCAATGAAGGACTGTAATTTTCACTCTTATTTCAAAGCCAATTTAACATCAGCAGATGTTTTGGGTGACATTTAATTCAGTAACAGATTTCTAGGGGGTACATTTTTTAAAGAGCTCTCTGCACAACTTTTGATTTCACGGAATCACAGAAGCATCCAGGCTGGAACAGACACCCAGGATCATCAAGTCCAACCATTATCTCTACTCTACAAAGTTCACCCTTAAACCATATCCCCAAGCACCACATCCAAAAGACTTTTAAACACGTCCAGGGTTGGTGACTCAACCACCTCCCTGGGCAGCCCATTCCAATGCCTTCCCACTCTTGCTGTGAAAAAATGTTTCCCAGTGTGCAGTCTAAACCTACCCAGTCACAGCTTGAGGCCTTTCCCTCTTGTTCTATCACTGTTTACTCGTGAGAAGAGACCAGCATCAGTATCTCCACAACATCCTTTCAGGTAGCTGTAGAGAGTGATGAGGCCTCCTCTCATCCTTTTCTTCAAACTAAGCAGTCCCAGGTCCTTCAAGTTGCTTTTCATAAGATTTATTTTCCAGGCCTTTCACCAGCTTTGTTGCCCTCCTCTGCACTCTCAAACACCTCCAAATCTCTCTTGTAATGAAGTGCCCAAAACTAAACACAGTACTTGAGGTCTGGCCTCACCAAAGCTGAGTACAAGGGCACAATCACCTCCCTACTCCTATTGGACACAGCATTTCTAATACTAGCCAGGATGCCATTTGCTTTATTGGCCACCTGGGCACACTACTTGCTCATATTGAGCTGTTTGTCTATTACAATCCCCAGGTGCCTTTCTGCCGGACAGCTTTCCAGCCACACTTCCCCAAGCTTGTAGTGTTGCTTGGGATTGCTGTGACTCAGCTGCAGGACCTGGGACTTGGCCTTACTGAAACTCATGCCACTGATGTTGGTTCATTGATCCAATCTATCCAAGTCACTCTGTAGAGCATAATAATTTTGCTTCTTGACTATAATGTTTTTACTGTGATTGGTGGAAGTTTTGCTGCTGATTTAATGTTTATTTATATGTATGGGGATAGGTTAGTTTTCATTCATAGGGAGTGATCCACTTCTGAATGCAGACGTCTTGAGGGAATGGCCTTTCTAATAGCAAGGTGTTATAAATATATCAGACTTGCAGATCAGGCTCCAAGTTCTGATGTCTGTTACGGCAAATACAGAGTGATCATTATTAGAGATGGACTTGCATATCTGTGAAGCTGTATCTATGTATTTTGTCAGTTATTATAGTTAGTGTAAAAAGAAAAAAATACTAAAAGCTATTCTGACTTACAGTTTTGTTTGCATAACTAGGTATTCCTGAAGTTTGTGACCTGTTCTTGGAGAAGTGCTTGAAGCAGGGATATATCAAACATAAACCTGATCAACTGACTGTAAATCAATATGAACCTGGACAAGGTATGCTTATGTGTCCTTCAAAAATATTGAGCTCTTTCCCTGGTTTAAACTTTGTAGGCAACTTGGCACCACGTGGCCGCTTGCTTACTCCCCCCTCATTGAGAGAGAGGAGAGAATCAAAAAGATGAAAGTGAGAAAAGTTGTGGGTTGAGATGATGACACTTTCAAGCTTAAAAAAAATAGAAAAGGGAAAGGAAAGAAAAGAAAATCCAAGCAATTTTAAATAAACAGCAAACAACCAAGCAGCTGTTCACTGCTTGCCAAGCAGTGTCAGTGCATGAATAACAGCATCCCTGGTAAAAATTCTCACCTAACTTTGTTGCTGAGCACAGTATGATATGGTATGGAATATTCTTTCTGTCAGGCGAGGTCAGTTGTGCCATCTGTGTCCTCTCCCAACCCCCAGCCTACTCACATGCAGGGTGGTGTAAGGAGCAGAAGAATTCTTGTACCTGTGTAAGCGCTTTATAGCAATAACTAAAATATCCCTGCGTTATCAACGCTGCTTTCATTACAGATGCAAAATACAGCATCATACAAGCAAGATACTGTGAGAAAAGTTAACTTTATCCTAGCCAAACCAGTACAACTTAAGTGAAAATCAGTAGAAAGTAGCATCTGAATGTGACATGGTGTGGGGACAGGATTTAAGGACCTGTTTAGTATGTTTCTTCTGTGACCAGAAACACTTAGAATCAAAACTGAAGTCTTCATACTGGTTTCTGAAACTGGGAGTTTGTCTTTCTAAGTACAGTTTCTGATACCACTGTTAGGAAAATTGGTGGTGTTTCAGAGTCCAAGGCTGTAACTTGTAAACTAACCACAAAAAGATAGAGGAATAAATAGCCATATAATCAAGTCAAGTGCATTTTGTCACTCCAAACTCTTCTTGCTCCTTACACTGTCCATACAGTCTGCAGGAAATGGCTCTTACTGTTCATACATTTGATACAATGTTAGTGTAAGTAATATATGGACTCTAAAAGTGATTCAAGCAATATTCCATTATCTGTGCAATAGGAAATTACTCTTTCTGTAGTCTTTCCCAAACTGGAGACATCTGAAGAGAAATTTACTTCTCGTCACACCTCTGGAGAATAAATCACATGGTGTGCATTTTGCTAAGGCTAACTATTTCTGGAGTGGTTATTCATTTGTCCTTAGGAAGAAAGGGCAACAGCTTCTCTTTCAAAATTAATGTCTTGACAGCTAACACAGTATCTACCAACCATGGTTCTGAAAAGCTAATCCTATTTGTTTATGTGTCTGACAATCTGTTAAATTGAGACAGCCATGTACTTCTGGCTGGGACATCAGAGGACATTAGATAGAATAGTAGATTTCAATCAAGAACAAACATTAAAAAACAAATAAGCCCAAAAACCAGCAAACCCAAAAAAACCCCAAACCAACAAAAACCCTAATGCAAGATACTCTTTCAGTGCAAATCGTAGGATATGAATGAACACAGAGTGCAAACAGATTAATACCTTTCAATATCTGCGTTCTGAGCCAGATTGTTACTGGAAATTACACTTGAGGTTTTAAAATCACCTGTGACTGTGGGTAACCAAGTTGTAAGGGCTACAATTAATATTCATTAAATAAAACATTATTAGGACCCTGAATGAAAAAAGTGCTCCCAAAACCAAATGTAATTTATACTTGGAATTTATTATTCACTTTTGAATGCTTAGATGACTGTCTCTTACTGCATATATAGATTATAAACTGCAGGTAGGCAGGTCAGTGTGGTCTTAGTTGAATGGAATTACAGCATCAGTGGACAAGGAAGAAGCAACTTATGTCATCTACCTGGACTAGTTTAAAGTGTTTGACACTGTCCTGCATGACATCCTGGTTACCAAATTGGAAAAACATGGACTTGAGGGATGGACCACTTGCTGGGCAAGGAATTGACTGGATGGTCGCATTCAGCAAGTTGCAGTCAATGGCTCAATGTCCAAATGGAGACCAGTGACAAGAGGTGTCCCTCGGCAGTCAGTGCTGGGAGCGGTCTTCAACATCTTTGTCAGTGATGTGGCCAGTGGGACTGAATGCACCCTCGGCAAGTTTGCAGATGACGTACTGGAGGGAAAGGATGCCATACAGAACAGCTGAGACAGGCTTTAGAGGTGGGCATATGCCAGCCTCATGAAGTTCAACAAGGCCAAGTGCAGAGTCCTGCATCTGGGTTACCCTGCATCAATCACAAATAGAGGCTGGGTGAGGAGCAGTTTGGGAGCCTCGGTTTTGAGGAGAAGGGCTTGGGGATGTAAGCTGATGAAAAGACAAACTGACAACATGTGCTTGCAGCCCAGAAGGCCAGCCATATCCTGGGCTGCATCAGAAGTACTGCATTGAGTTTTTGTACCCCCAGCACAAGAAGGCCATCAGGTTGTTGAAGTGGGTCCAGAGCAGAGCCACAAAGATGATCAGAGACCTGGAGCACCTCACCTGTGGGAATAGGCTGTGGGAATTGAAGCTGTTCAGCCTGGAGAAGAGAATGCCCTGGGAAGACTTTATAGCAGCCTTCCAGTACCTGTAGGGGACCTAGAAGAAAGCTGGGGAGGGTATTTTTGCGAAGGCATGTAGTGCTAGGATGAGAGGGAATGGGTTGAAGCTGTAAGAGGGTAGATTTAGGCTGGATATTAGAAAGAAATTCTTCACAGTGAGGGTGGTGAGACACTGGAGCAGGTTGCCCAGAGAGAGCTGCTGCCTCCCTGGAACACCTCCATGGAGATGTTCAAAGCCAGACTGAAGAGGATATTGAGCAACTGGGTTGTTACTGGTTATGAAATACGAATATCAATAGAAGTGTTAAATACTATTTAGTAACACAAACATAATTTAATTTACTTATTTACACGGTATTTTGTGCTCTATTGTGCAAATAGATTACACAATGTGTACAGTGCATAGGGCAGTACCAAACAATTTAGCAAAACGCACAACAGTGAACTTTGACGAGTATCCTGCGGTGCAATATGCCGCTTGCCCTCTAGGGGGCTCAAGAGGCTCCCTTCTGCTGAAGGCACAATTAGATTAAACAGAACCAAAATAAAGGGCTTTAATTACAAAGAGGCTTTCAAGAATACTTACTCACAAATTAGTATCTGGATTTCCGGGGCTGCATTGTAGTCCAGACAGTACCCAAAACACTTGAAGGGGTGCTGTCAGTGGTGTGGTAACCGTTGGAAACTTTTAGTTTCCCAAGGCTCTCACAGGATGTCTGGGGCTTGCGTGGTCTTCTGGTCTTGTCTGTTCTCAGGCGGATGGTTATCCTTCCTGGGGCTTTGGGCTTAGCATGAAGGTTCACAGGTTTGCAGGCAGACATGATGTCTTGCTGTTTGGCAGTAAACTGCTTTCTCTCAAAACACACACTGTGGTGAGATCTGTGTAAGCAAGCTCTCAAACTAGGAGCAGCTTTCAGTACCTGTAACTGCTAGTGGCAGTAATGCAACTTGCTTGGGGGCACTTGACTCTCCTGGTCTTACCATTCCTGCACAGTCTAGACTTGTTACCTGCCAGTGATGTTGTTCACGATATGGCTGGCCAGTTTTGGGCAGCTTTCGGCAATGACTCTTGCCTATGCTGTGGGTGCTTATACTTCTCTTTGGTAAACTGAGGCATGGCAAAGTTTCCAGGAAACAAGGTTTGTTATGAAGCAACTGTGCTGGTTTGAGGCTAATTAGAATATTTTGATAGAGAAAATTACACTATAGGCTGTGAAAGGCAAACATCATGATGTCTACTTCACTCATACGCTTGCTGGAGAATTGTTTGGGAACACTAACCAAAACAATAGATCAGTCAGTCTCTCTCTGGCTCTTGCTGGAACAGGAGCTGCTGGTGGGATCTAGCAGCTTCTGGGCTCTGGCTCCTCTGCTGATTAATCCTCACTAACCACTTTTCTTCTAAGCCCCTTGGCCGATCCTCCTAATTTACCTTGCACGTAAGGCAAACCTTGGGGTAAGGTACAGGGGTGGGGAGAAGATGGAAGGGTGGTTGGGAACTCCTCCTGGGGTCTCTGATTTCTGGGAGGGGAGTTGTGTTGCTGTATTACCTTTAACTTGTATATTTCTGTAAATATTGTGTATATAGTGTAAATATCTGCTGTACATTGTGCTGAGCTGTAAATAGAGCTTCATCATTTAACTTCCAGCAGACTGAGTGCTAGTCTGGGTCATTTTACAAGTGTGGGGGGGTGGGGGAACTCCCAAACCTTCACATAAAGCTTGTTATTAAGCAGCAAAGCTGGATATAGGCTGCTATATATCCTGCACCAGGGCAGGTTTAGGCTGGACATTAGGAAGAAATTCTTCATGGAAAGAGTGATTGCCTGTTGGAATGGGCTGCCCGGGGAGATGGTGGAGTCACCATCCCTGGAGGTGTTTAAAAGGAGACTGGGTGAGGCACTTAGTGCTATGGTTTAGCTAGTCAGAAGGGTTAGGTGATAGGTTGGACTTGATGATCCTAGAGGTCTTCTCCAACTTGGTTAATTCTGTGATAGCAAGGCGAGGCTTGGTAAGGTAAGGTAAGGCAAAGTGAGGCAAATTGTTTACAACTTCTGGCCTACTTTTATCAATTGCTTGAGTCTTAATTGGTCCAATGAGCAACTGAAATTAACCAGTCAGAATGGCACATTGCCAGAATTTACAGGTGAAGCAATGGGCTTGCTTTACCCAAATTTGGGAAAACATAGACCTTGCACAAGCCAAGTGTATGTACCAGTGCCTCCTTCTCCTTTATGCTTTTTCTCCATGTCTTTCCCCACTTCAGGATGGGGAGGGGGCGCAGGGGACCATACCTGGACTCAAAGTGGGCCTGTTTTGGCCTACCATACACTGGTGTAATGGGAGGTGTCCCTGCCTATGGCAGAAGGGGCTGGAACTAGATGGTCTTTAAGGTCCCTCCCAGTCCAAACCATTCTATGAACTGTCTGGTTGGTGTTGAAGAGAGCAGTTAATGTTCTGTTGCACAGTGAATTACATTGACTTCAGTGTGCATCTGAAGGCAGAATTTCAGTGATTTGCACCAAGGCAGAGTTATGAGTAAACACAAACAGTTGTGCATCCTTCATTTTTAAGTCTCAATGATTTTTCTGTTAGACTAACTGCTGACCTTGGGAAACATTTATATTACTTTCACTGTTGCTAATGGAATGCAGAATATTTATATGGAGATAATAAGGATGCTTTATAGGCCTGACTGATACTCTTAAAAAGTGTTTTCAGCTCAAGAATTTGATAGTGTCCAACGTGGACATTTGCTTTTAAAAAGAAAATATGACTGCTTTGGTTTGGATCACACAGGAGTTGCTCTGTCTGTCTGGGCCTGCGATGGTGCCAAAGGCAGGTGTAGCTGCCTTTCTCCCAAATGGTCTGCTAGCTCTCCTCCACGGCTGACTGCAGTTCCCCACCGTGTGGTCAGATCTTGCTGTTGCATGCACATTGCTTTTTCAGGACTCTGGTATTAAAATTGTGGCATGAGCTGCGGAGAAGGGCAGTTTCTTTCCAATTAGCAGATCTGAAATAAAAATGTTAAAGAAATAATTTTAAATTACTGTCCTTTTGGCTAATCTCAGCTCTGTGTGTTTACTCATGAACACGCAAACAGATGTGCTACTGAGGGGCTGGCCTGCCAGTGGAGTTCCTGGAAACTACAGTGCACCCTGGCAGTGCCTGAGTTTGTGGTAGTAGGTCCTAATTATGCAGCTTAGACCCTTATCACAGTCATTTGGACCAGGCTGGAGAGAGTACAGGGAAAGACCATGAAGGACCTGAAGCATCTCAAAGCCTGAGAGACTTTAGCTTGGCCAACCTGGAGAAGACATCTCAAGAGGGGACCTCATAAAGATCTGCAGGGAGGGTGCCCAGATGCTGGTGCCAGACTCTTCCCGGTGCCAGGGCCAGCAGCTGTGGGCACAAACTGGTGACAGGAAGGTCTCCTCTGAACATCAGGAGATGCTTCCCACTGTGAGGGTGACCAAGCTCTGGTAGGGACTGTCCGGGGCAGGTGGTGGCGTCTCCATCCTTGGAGATACTCAATGAGCTTCTAGACATGGACCTGGGCAAGCAGGCTTGGGTGGTCCTACTTGAGCAGGCTCTTTTGGGGTGATTTCTTCTCTATGAGGAGCGTGAGGGGCAAATACCTAATCATGGAGGAACTAAGGCCCAGAGTCAGCTAGTGTAATGTAACTGTTAGTGTTAAAAGCTAAACTGCCTAAAGTGAGTGGATGGTGATTTCAGGTGCTCTCTGCAGCAAGGAAAGCATTTGGTGTCTTCAGAGGGCGAGTGAACCCTTTGGGTGGCCTGAACTGCCTTCTAGATATTTTCAATGATTATACAGAGTGCTTATGTTAAATATCTGCATCTAATTTGGGTGTGGAAATCAGACAGTAGTCCTTAATTTTTTTGGAAGGTAGGTTTTGTTTGTTCAGTTATACATCCCGGTTTTCATTATAGACATCCATGGACATAGAGCTTGTTAACAGGGATAGCACCCTATACTGACTTCTTGTTTATTATTTTTGTTTGTTTGTTTGTCTTTTTCTTACACAGGAATTCCTCCTCATATTGATACACATTCTGCTTTTGAGGATGAAATAATCTCTCTCAGTTTAGGAGCTGAGGTATATTCAATGTTTGTATATTTTTTTATGATGCTTTACTGACCAGTGTAATTTTTATGTTGTTTAAACAAGTTCATTTGATTTTTTCCATGGTTCCTGTTCACACTTGGCTGAGTTTAGTATTAGGCATGTCAGGTAGTGGGATATGCTGATTAAATAAGTAACTGCAACGAGACGTTGTCACTGGAAGATTTGACAGTGATACTCTGTTTTTAAATCTTAATATTCAGTTCTCAACTGTCCTTTCTGTATTTATAGAATCACTATGGTTGGAAAAGATCTTTAAAATCATCAAACCCAACCATGCTGTTTATGTTGCTACTTCCATTTTCCCTGTGTCATCCTCATTGCCTTTGGTCTGGATAAAAGTCCCATTATTTTTATATTCAGTACATACACAGTAGGCTGATGTGTTACATGCAGAATTTCCAACCAAGTCTGAACCGTACTGATATAGTTGTCGTGTAGACAGGGTTAGACTTTGATCTCAAGAGTTTTCAACATGCAGAGATGTAGGCAAAGAATAGGAAGGGAAATGGAAAAACAGTAAACTGCTATGAAGTCATGCAACATATTGAGTAGGGCTGGAAACAGTCCTTACCATCTATTCTTGGTGTTTCGATCAGTATCTTTACTTATACTCTTGAAGACGTACCCACTGCTGACCAAGGAGAAACCCATCATTTATGGTGGTAGTGCCTCTGGGATAATGTTTTTAAGATGGGGAAAATACTGTGTGACACAATCAGCTGCAAGATAGATGTGAGAGGGCAGCACCTCTGCAGACACCAAGGTCTTGAAGGTAGAGAGGGAGGTGCTTGAAATGCAGGAGCGGAGATTCCCCTGCAAACCATGGTGAAGGAAGCAGTACCTCTACAACCATTGGAGATTAATAATGGTGTAGATACCCACCTGTAGCCTGTGAAGAGCAGGCAGATGTGCACAAAGGAGTCTGTGACCTTGTGGGAAGCCCGTGCTATAACAGACTCCTGGCAGGATCTGTGGAAAGAGGAACCTGCGCTGGAGCAGATTTGTTGGCAGGACTTGTAACCCTATGGAGAACCGATGCTGGAGCAGTTTGTTCCTGAAGGGTTACACACTGTGGAAGGGACCCATGCCGTTCAGAACTTGTGAACAGCTGTAATGTGGGGAAGGACTGAAGTTGGAGAAGTTTGTGGAGGACTGTCTCCTGTGAGAGATACCCCATGCTGGAACAGTGTAAGGAGTATGAGGAGTCCTCCCCGTGAGGGGGGAGTGACAGAATTACAGAACAACAGAATGTCAGGACCTGGAAGGGACCTCAAAAGATCATCTAGTCTAACCCGGTGCATCCCGGTGGGTTTTGAATATCTCCAGAGGGGGAGACTCCACAACCCCCCTGGGCAACCTGTTCCAGTGTTCTGTCACCCTCACAGGGAAAAAATTCCTCCTCATGTTTGCATGAAACTTAGTATGCCTCAATTTCCACTCATTGCCCTTTGTCCTGAAGAAGCCTGGTTCTGTCCTCCTGGCACTCACCCTTTACATATTTATAAACATTGATGAGGTCACCCCTCAGTCTCTTCTTTTCCAAGCTAAATAGCCCCAGCTCCCTCAGTCTCTCCTCCTAAGAGAGATGCTCCATTTCCTTAATTATCTTTGTGGCTCTGCACTGGCCTCATTCAAGTGGTTTTACATCAATCTTGAACTGGGGGCCCCAGAACTGGACACAGTACTCCAGATGTGGCCTCACCAGGGCAGAGTAGAGGGGGGAGAAGAACCTATCTTGACCTACTAGCCACATCCCTTTGAATTAGTTGAGGCTGTGTTGTGTAATGGCTTTTCTTTTACAACTTTTGATACTTTATTTAATGTGGTTGTTGTGCACTTTTTTTTTTAGCTTTTTACCTGATTATAAACCATAAATACCAGTTGCCGAAATATGTGAATTGATCAGTCTCAGCTCTCTCAGCATCTCTTTGCATAAAGACACTTCATCATCTTTATGGGACTATGCTGGATTTACAGTGGGAAGCAAAGTCTAGTCTCAGTGCTGCACACAGTGCTCTATATGCATTCTCACCTGTGCTGAGTAGAGAGGAAGGATCACCTCCCTTGATGTGCTGGCACTGATTTTTCTAATGTAACCAAGAGACACTTAGCCTTTTTTTCCCTGCAAGAGTATGTTGGTGGCTCATTTTCAGGTTCTTGTCCAGTAGGTCCTCCAGGTCCTCTTTGGCAAAATTGCTGTCTACATGATAAGCCCTCAGTGTGTAGTGATGTATAGACCAGACCAAGTGTGTCACTTTGCACTTGTCTTTACTGAATGTGAATGAGATTCCTTTTGGCACCAGTTCTGCAGCCTGTCCAGTCCCCTGTGAAAGGTGGCACAACCGTCTGCTGTGTCAGCCTCTTCTCCTGGATTTGTAAACTTGCCGAGGGTGCACTCTGCCTCATTGTCTACGTCAGTGATGACTGGTTTAAGGCAGTCCTCTCACAAGCAAGTCCCCAACATGAGAGGGAAAGTAATATAAAAAAGCCTTGGATTGAGAGGAGGAGTTTAACGAGATGGTATGATATCAAATTACCTTAGCCTGTTTCACAGAAAAGCACAGCAGAAGCAGCAGCAGAAGCCAGCAATAAAATGTTTGCCCCACCCTTCAACCCCTCAGCCAGCACAGCAGAACAGACCCACACTGCAAAACTGGAAGCAGCAAGCAGCAACAGGAAGACTCTCATGTTATGCTCTGAACTTCAAGTCCCATGATACTTTACTTCAGCCAGCACTTCATGTTAAAGCTGGCATGAAGTCAGCATGATATTGAATACTCTCAGCAGATTGTGTTGGCTGAGCCCCTGGCAGTGTTAAATAGTGTTTGTCTTATTACCAGCTGCTGAGGTTCTCCGATAGTGACATGTCTCAAGTTGCACTTTGTGCCATTGCCATCTTCAGTGATACCTTGCAAACTAAAACCTGTTAATGAGAATCAGTCTTTTCCTTGGTGGTGAGTGAGTTTATCCAGCGACAAAGCACTTTGTGCTCTTTTGTTAGAGGAATCATTTAAAGTCTAATTTATTCCCTCAAACCTGAAAAAGGAATAGATATTGCCATACGGCATATGTTCATTTTAAATATAAACATTCTTGAGAAGAAAATGAGGACATGATTCTTCACAATATTGCATTTACCTTGCATCAGATAATGTATGGCAATCCAGGTTCTTACACTTGTATGAAATGAGTTGGAAAGGTAGGTGTGAGATTCTCTTTTCTGAGTCCTGTGGAACAATGTTGTCAAGAGACACAGAGAAACTAAGTGGCTCAATTTTGTTCTAGTTGGTGCAATACATTGTGTTTTAGGGAGTTTACAAGACAAATTACTCTTGATTTGAAGGAGAAAAGTCATGCTATTATTTTGTACTTCTGCCTAGCAGTGAGACAAGTGATGTGTGTTGTCCTGTAATACTCCAGGAAAAGTGAGGATTTTGGGCTAATCACTTCTCTGGTTTTGACCTGTTTCTTTGACATCTCCTGGGAAATTGCAGAATAAAGTAAGATTTGCAGCATGCCTTATGGGCTTGTAATAACATGTTATAGCTTACTCCCTCCTTTTCTTATAGGATCTGATACACTGAAAATATTAATGAATATCAATTTCAATGTTCTGTTATTCAATACAACTTTCTTTAATGCAAAGTTGTCATTTTTGTTAAGCTTGGTGGCAAACCATATGTCCTATGTCCATGACTTTGAAAAATATACTCCAAACCAGGGAATGGTGCTTTCTGTTGGGAATCTTCTGTTTTTATTTGAGTTAGGTGCTATTTTCAGAGCCTCCATTTGGTGTCTCTAAAGATATATAATTCAACAGTATTTCCTCTTAGCCTGACTATGTTTGCAGCTGTCTCAAAAAATCCTGGTTAAATCCTCTGTCAAATTTCCTTTTTCAGGTTTGCAGCAGGAACTCGATCACTATTTCTGTTTTCCCACTTTTCCCAATTTGCCATTTTAGATACTGTCATGTGTGCCTTGACTTAGTAGCATTTCAGAAATTCAGAGGTAGTATTTCTATAATGAGCTACGTAGTGTTATGAGCATATCTAACCTGTAAAAGAATTTTCCCTTTCTGGCTGCAGATCTTGCCCCACAAAAACAGCTAGTGATATCATTCAGTCCCTTGTCATCTTCTGCCCAAGACTGCTAAGACTCACCCACTGCTCAGTGCAATGTTGGAGGGTGAAGTGCAGTCATGGCTTTTGTGAAGGGTGAGTTGTGTTGGCACCATGCTATAATTTATGTTGTTCTGTCCCATCTTCCTAATATCGATGTGGAAGCTTCAGGATTGGCTTTTTCTTGTTAGCTTCTGCTTTTTCACCTCAAGTGTCTTACTCTGCTTCCTGTGTGATCTGGTATAGGAGATCCTGCTCTGATGGGGGGGATTTGACTAGATGATCTTTCGAGGTCCCTTCCAGCCCCTGAGATTCTGTGGTTGTGGCTTGACCACAGTTGCTGGTATAATCACTGGGAACTGTTGTGATGCTCTGGCCGGGCCCTTGGCCTAACATCTGTGAAAGGGAGACTTCAGGGATTTGAGTTAGATCTGTGACTCAAACAGTGGAGCCGAGCCATGTATGGATCATCCTTGTCCTCTACCTGACTTCACTTCCTTGTGCCCTAGCCTGCAGGTATTACTGCCTTGATCTGTATAAAGAAAAGCTTGATTCTCTTAAGCATTGAAAGCATAGTGATGTTACAAAGGAAAACTGTGCATCTTTGTGTCCTGTTCTCCTTTTGGTGGATACATACCAACCTTCCTTCATCTCCACAGAATAAAAAACTTGTCATCTGCTGTGCCTTCCCATAAAGCTATTCCCTACTATGCAAGGCCTAATAAGTCCTAAATTGGCTAGAATCCTGCTTCAGTGCTTAGGAAGTTTGTGGTTTGATTGCTATGGGATCTCTGATCTGCAGAATATACTGTAACTTGCTCAGATACTTCTCCTGGATCTGCTAGTGTGGGAAGTTGCCTTGCTCCATTCTGTGTAGCAGTTTTATGTTTCTTGCAGTTTGTCTGTTATTTTGGCTGCTGAGAGGGAAGGCAGAGCTGTATCTCCTTCTGGTTCATAGCACTTTGCCTTCTTCCCAGTAAACTGGTTGCTCTTTTTAGCTTCCTGTATTTTCTTTGATTTGTCGGTGTTGAGAAATGGGAGTGGCAAGACTGTTACTGTCTCCTGAACTCTGGGCAGTTGCATCACCAGTGCATATGAGGTGAATGTGGGAAGAGACAAATGAAATTGCAATTAGGAAGAATTTCAAAATGAAATCCACTACCTGGAGATGCTATGAAAAATGTCATACAGTTGAAGTTAGTTTTCTCAAAACCACACCAAAATCCCCCTGTGAGTGAAACACTTTCTAAAATGTTTGAAGTCTGCAGTAAGGCTTGTGATTTTCTGACCTGTGGTCATAGCTGATAAATAATGAAGGGAAACTTCTGCATCATTCCCATACCAAGTTGATTCTGTTTGAACAGAACCTGTTGTCTCCAGGCAATTTACTGTTTCTGTGCTGTGCTTATTTTGTATGCTGAGGCAGCACCATTTCATTTCCAATTCTCCAACGTCTGGCTGTTGTGGCTTTACTGTGACGCACACACAGACAGTGAATTTTACGGTGGAAGCAAACATTCTCTAAGAAGTGTCTTGAAATTGCATAGCTGTTGCTACCTTTCTAATTGCTTTTCATCTGGTAGGAAATACGTAGATGGGTGAAAATCTTGAAAAAACTCTTAACGATGATGCACCGTATTGCTCTTTTTAAACTGCAACCTCTTTTTTCCCCCCTTTTTATTCTGCTTCACTCTCCCCATGTACCTTTCACTGTGATACATGAACTACTTTTCAGTGGTGGTGAAATAGATTAGCTGTTTAAATATGAAGTTACTATTTACTGATGTGAAAAATGTAATCATTGTAATAGAAGCAAACTAACAGCATTTAAATTTAGATTAAAATTAATAGTTTTACAGATTAAATTATTTTTGAGTCAGGTCCTGGATTGTCATTCTTGAAATACAGTACATTGGTTTTTTTATAGAAACCTCTGTATTGTTTGAGTAATTAGTAAATGTTTTTTATTCTTAAAGAAGATTTTTTAATTTCTGTGAGAAGTTTATCAATGTAAGTTATTTCTGTTCCCCATGTTATTTTTAGAAGATCAGTTCATGATATGGAATCCTGGTGTCTGCCACAAATAAACAGCATCCAGGCTGAACTCTGGGGCATTAAAAACTCTTTATCTTTAGCTGTTGCTTTTCAACTGTACTTCAGTTCTAGAATGTAATTAAGAAATCTGATTTCATTAGCCCGTGATGTCATCTTTATTGTCACAGGAACTTATTTTAAGACAGTGAAAAATTCCATACAAATGGTAAAACTTGTCAATAATAGTCACAAGTAGTCTATAAGCAAAGAAACAAGCTTAACTTGTTAAGCTCCTGTATAGCTCTCTTGACTTTTAACTGGACCTTTAAAATAGTACCAAGAAGTGTACCAAATAAGGTTTGAAGTCTGTCTGCGTTTATACAGTTTTTCCAAATCTGAGCATTTTGCATACTGCAGTGTTGTACTTTTGTTTTTCTTTCCAGCTTTGTTAAGTGTTTCAGGAGTTTCTCCACAGAGCTCTTGTTTTGGTAGAGTTGAGTCTGGAAATTCTCATTGATGAGCTGACAATTTAGAGAAATTAAAAGTGTACTGGAACCAGAGCTGTCAAACCTGTGATGCTGATAGACTTGACAGGAAGATTCTGATTGAAGGCTTGGAGAGAGGTGTGCTGTTAGCAGAGAAGCTAGTAGGCAGGCAGTGTCTTAGTGCAGTGCAGGTGAAGCTCTAGTTGTTTGCTGTTAGCAACACCAGGATGGTTGAAAGGAACCAGTGTTGATGATGTGGCTGAAAGCACTGAAAACTGAGCATTTAGCAGTTCCTTGTGAGGTGTTCTTCCTTCTCTTCCCTGCTACTGCACAACGTCTCTGGAGTGCATGTTCATGCAAACCATTGTAAAGTCAGGGCCAAATGCTGAGGCTCTTGTAGAGCATTTTGTGCAGCTTTTGGCTGCAGTTTGTGAAGATGCTCATTGGACTAAAGAGGCAGATGGAGGGAATGAGAGAAGAAAGAGATGATGTTGCTTGTGATGAAAATCAGCAGTGCTGGAATACTGCCTGTCCAAACTTTAAAATATCTGCTTCCATTTTGATTGTTTTATGTGCTTCAAATTAATATAAAATTAATATGTTTGTCAGATGTATTGTGCTTTATGAGATGAAACACAGCAACTATGTGTATTGATAAAATTGTTTTCTTCAAATGATATTAAGACCTTCTCTGTTGTGCTATGTTTTGAATTATGCTTACAGCCCTAGGAAATATCATTAACCAAGAAGGTAGCTTTGGTTCATTATTTGGTGTTGATTTTGATTATTTTTTTTTTTTTGAGGGGTGTACTATTTATTTGAGAGTTAGATGCTTTTGTCTGCTGAAGAAATGACCTTTAAAAAAGTATTTAAGCCTTTTCTTTAAATTAGTGCCCAGGTCTTTGTTCCTCAGCAGGTTTCTTTTACAGTGACAATGTAGAGGATTAAGAAACAGGCCATGTGGCAGTTTCTATAACAATAGATTAAAAACTCTGTCTTGTCAGATTTTGTAAGATATGAGGCATGAATTAGTTTAAGAAGGCCCAGTTTGCATGTCTTATGTTCTGACAGTGCTCTGCTACGACAGTGATATCTAGGACAATAACAACTGTGTTGTGAGAAGGGCTAGTTGACCTTTATTTTAAAATCAGGCTGTGTAAGCTCATTGTTTCATCCTTTTGGATTAC
Organism: Eubucco bourcierii; assembly: GCA_013396675.1. Classification (NCBI taxonomy): domain Eukaryota; kingdom Metazoa; phylum Chordata; class Aves; order Piciformes; family Ramphastidae; genus Eubucco; species Eubucco bourcierii. The sequence continues at coordinate 174,848 of VWZE01005330.1, forward strand.
AGAGGCCTTGAGTGACCTGTACTAGTGGGAGGTGTCCCTGCCTATGACAGGGGGTTGGAACTAGATGATCTTTGAGGCCCCTTCCAACCTTACCGTTCTATGATTCTATACTCAGCAATGGAGTATTTTCGTATTACTTTCTCACTATGTAGGGGCCAAGAAGTTTTAATTAAGGTAGGACTGTTTCAAACAGTTGAGACATCTACTGGATCCATACCTGGGTGCCTTGTTAAATAACTTCTTGTCAGTCCAGAATTCAGACACTGCAGTTTTAGTATTGACAAGTAGGTGCACACATGGGCACTGCAAGCCTGAGCTCCTCTGTAACAAAGGGCAGTTGAGTCTGTCCAACCTAGAAGGTGATTCAGCTCATGCTAACCTAGACACCTAGTGTCAGGTTTCCCAGGTTTCAGTTTCCTGGTAGGATTTTTACAAATGTATGCCCAAAAGTTGATGTCTTAACCTTACAGTTAGCTTGGATTCTTGTAGTACAGCATTACAAGCAGAAAGCTGACATCTGCAAGGGGCAAGTAAGGTCTGATGAACCCCAATGTTTGCACAGTGAGGTAAGAAAGTTTTCATTACCTTATATAGCAGAACATGCAGCATGCTTTACCTGTGCCTTGAAATACCCTGGTATGGGCTATTACACAACAGCTGGTTGGTCTGTGTCACCACCAATACAGAGTGCACATTCAGTGTACATTCTGAATGTCAGTATTCCAGGCCCACTTTCCTGTAAATGGCTCTCTTATTTTTAATGTGTGAAAGAATTAGATATGCCTCAGCACCACATACACAGATGTGCGTAACAGAGTCCTGTAAATACCATCATGCCTGTGTACAAAGTTGTACTTCTTACAGCTGTCTGTGGTGTAAAGATGCAGCTTTACAACCACTTTTGTTCAGTCGTTTCTAACTGAATATTTGGTACAGCATTAAACAAGTTAAATAAACTGTTTTCAGGACTCTGAGTAGTACAGTTAAGTGAAAGTCTGAAGAGACGTATTTGAGGATGAAGAATTGCTTTCTTGTGATGTCTGGGCATTAGATCTTGAACAGATTGAGCCTTCTGGAGGCCACTAGGATCAGGATGTATGAGAGCCCTCTCATGCTCTTCCATTGAACTGTACTCCCATTAGAGAGCAAGTGATATAAAATCTTGGAAATTTCTTTCCTTTGGAAACAAAAATTAATGTTTTCATGCATTTGGGACACATTCTACCTTAGCGTATGTTGGTACAATTTCACGTATGTCAGTGTAGTTGTACCTATGAATGTGAGGGAAGACGTATGACTGCAAGAATGGAAAGTATTGCAGAGAAGGCTAAGTCAATAAAAGAAATTAAGTAAAGACTAGCAGCATTAGCCTTTGGCTTTCTGTGTCCTAAAAGTTTAAGCTAAGAGCAAGGGAGGCAATTTGCTAAAGGATCAAAATGGAATGTTAGTTAAATTGAATAAACTGGTTGTTGACAAGAACCAGACCGAGCCTTTGTCTCTAGATTTAAAAAAGGGCATTAAGGAGAATATTAACACCATATGCTGAGGTTGAATTGCATTTCTGGAAAAGAGAAATGTACACCTATAGTGTCAGAGAGGAGGAAGCAGTGGTAATGCAACTATTGCCTTTTATTCTAGGGATTGAATGTCTTTTAGGAGTCTAATATTCAGCAATGACTTTTAACTCAGATAATGCCTTGAAACGATGCAAAGACCACATGTGACATCCTAACATACAAAAGAAACTTGATACTTCTGGTAGGAACTGGCTTGTTTGATGGGTAGTATCTAATCAGTTATGCTTCTTGTGTTCTTGTAGTTTGGCTGTTCAATCAGCAAGATTAAGCAGTAACTATGGATTTACAAAAAGGCTTTTGAAACAAAAGAGAGTCAACCTGAGAAGACATACCAGTGAAGCAAAAGAATTGTAGCAACAGGGAGAGAACTTGTAGTGGGAACAGCAGCAGTCGAAAGTTGGTGCGATGTTACCAGAGGTAACACTGGCATCACAACCTCTGCCGAGGCCGGGCAGTGCAGCCACCGCTCTGGATGCCATTAGGAGATGGCATCCAGCCAGTGGGGTGACTACTAACTTCTAGTGGCTTGGAGCTGATCAACCTCAAGAGATGCATCCCTGGGTACAAAAAGCACATGGTGTATATTCCAGTTAGCTGTGACAAGGCCTGCAAAGGGTTGGAAGCTCCTACATCCAACAGGAGTTAGCTTAAAAATCTCAGCAGTTTCCCTCTTCTCATGCACTTCCTGAGTCTTGCAGAGTACAGATGAGAGAATCTGTATCAAGGAGTCAGTGGCATATGTAATAGCAAGGAGAAATGCTTCAGTGCTGTGGATATACTCTTCTCCCTGGAGTTATCAAGAAAATCATAACAAGATGACAGCTCAGAGAGAAAAGAATTAAGTACCATCCCTATATTGAAATAGTTCTTTAAACATTCATATGGTAGACTTCAGTTGAGAGGAAGAAAAATGACACAGGAAACTCAGGAAAATGGTAGCTTATTGCATGGATGTAAAATAAAGTACAATTTTTTGAAGAAAGAAAATCTAGTAAATGTATTAAGCATCTGACTAACGTCACCATAGTGCCTAAGTAGATAAACAAGGCTTAGCAAGAGATGGTGTGCTTTGTCATAAATCTGATGTGGGGGAGGCCTCTGCATGCGTTGAAAGAATTTTGAGGTAGGCAGTACTGAAATATTACATCACATGATTGTCAGTGCTGCACTCGTTTTCCAAAGTATAGCTAGAGACCATGATACAGGATATAAATATCAGCATAAATTACATAAGATAAATTTCATGCGGTCATGGATTATTTGGAGAAGGTAGTCTCATTCTCTTTACCCTTAAAATTCAGCATTTTTGTAAATTCCAAATTTTGGCATGTAGCGTGTGTTTTACAATGAAAGACACTCTGTATTACTGATTGATTACCTCAGTCCTACGTAAGCAGCAGGATCTTGTCTCTGCGTAGACCCTTCCGTGTTGTTCAAGCTCTATGTGTGGGCTTTAAACCTCTCAGCTGTCTTTGAAGTAGATATTTCTTTTTCATCTGTTTTACACGTGGAAAACTGCTGTGTAGGTTGATGATGTGTCTCTGCTTTCTGAAAATTCAGTAAATAATGTCAGAGACTTGAGAAGCGTTCCACCCGTTGCTGTTTTTAGCTTCAAAGTATGTTTCCTCTGAGGTAGTCTGTTAAAATCAAATATAAATTGCAGCAGAGACAAAGCTTAGAAAAACAATGTTGTCATTCCATGCTGTAGCAGTGAAATCCTTATTGACGTCCTTATAGCCCCATTGTGTAGTTTCTGCTTTGTCTTTGAATTGCTGCTGATTTGGTATACTAGTCATTCATCTGCATCCTTCTGCTCTTTCATGAAGTGCAGCACCGTTGCACTGAAAAGTGGTGAAGACTTCTTGTCTGAGGAGTTAAGAAAAATCTCTTTTCTTTCTTTTTGTGCTGGATTCTTTCCCAGGTTTTGTGTTCTGGCTACTTTGTGCCACAGAAACAATGTTCATGATGTAGGTGTCCCTTTGTTTTGATGTTTAGCCATCCTTGAAGGCTGTTTACTGCTTCATGTGCTCTCTCTCTTTGTGAATGCTCTCTTAAATAACCTGGCATCATGACAAGTTACTTAAAACCACAAGTAGGTGTTAGCTGCTTGTCTCTTTAAGTTTTTTGGGTAAATTCAGAGACACACCTAGTATAAAGAAAGAAGGTACAAGTTGTATAAGAGCAAAACATCCAGTATTTGTACTTTCTGAAAGTAATCTTAGCATGATTCATCATGGACTAGCTAGAAATTTGATCTTTATTGAGTCTGCCATCAAATAGAAAAAAGAAAATACATAAAAAATAAGGTAGGTAAAACCAAAAATAGTAATTGGAAATAGTTCCTGTGGAGCAAAGCTATCATGAAGCAGATTGATTCAGCGGTGGCAGAGTTGCTTTATTGATTGTGAGTCCTTAGTAAATTAAAAAGAGGACCAAATGCGGTAATCTTTCATGTGTATGTGTGACAGTGTCAATTTAGACTGTTCTGCCAGGATAAAGATACATATAGCAGTGTGGGAATGTTACCTACCCCAGTCAGTAATAGACTTGTCAGGAAAGAACAGAGTTCTTCAACAACCCTTCTGGGATAGACGTTCTTCACTGTAAGGTAAGGATAGCAGTACTCCTGCCTCTTTTTTTTAAAGCTTTTATTTGCAGTTAGTCTTGATAAAGGAATGAAGCATGGGCATTGCACTAATTCTTTTCAGGTGTTTGCAGTATATTCCTTATATTTAATTCTCTCTCTGAATTGCAGTGTCAAATTTATTAATAGAAAAAGTGCAAAACCTATTCTAGCTGGCAATCACTGCTTCATAAGCAAAAGTCAGTTGTTGATTTGGATGTTTGATTCGTCCAATTACTGCTAATTACTTAATGTTATTGTCCATTTGCAAGTAAATTAATCTTTTCTTTATATTTTCCTTCTCAGATCATCACAACTTGTCGTAAGGAAAAAATTAATTTAGAGGGGGAGCAGCCACACTGTGAGATGATAGTACAGAAGCTTTTCCTCCACAGATAGTAAGAAACACAGACAGGGCTGGGATACTATGCTGGTGGGGTCTAGACTTGCCAGATGTCACATAGATAATCTGTTTTTCAACCTCAAATTCTGCAGTATCAGAAATTCTGTTTTACATATTTCTTGTTGACTTAATGTAGCTGAAGTTCATTCAGGAGGACATGGTCTTATCTTTTACTGTTTTCCTGCCACTTCTGCCTGAAAATAAGGCTACTAGGGATAGCTTTGTGGTCTAACATTCCCAACATACTATCTGTTTAGAGCAGCCTGAACCTCTGCTGTTTTGGATGCATAGTTTTTAACAGGGAAGGGGCTGAGGAGCATCTTCTGTGAGGGGACTCTGGTGACATGCGGTTGGTGGGGTAAAATTCATTGGAGATACAGGAGGTAAAGAAGCAGAGAATGCAGGAAGATGGAAGAATTGTTTCCCCGTAGTTCTTAGAGTCCCCAGCGTGGCACACAGAAGTGAAAGGGAATGAGGTCCTCTTCCAGGCCCTGGAGGCACATGGGAACTGGAAGTGTAGGGGACTCTGCAGAAGTCCTCTGGACTCTTGGAGGAGGTGCATTTCTTGAACACCACCTGCAGTATCAGGTTTGTGGCTAGTACTGACTGAGGAAGAGGCACGTTGAGGATTGAGTCTCCAGGAAAGAACGTGGACAGTCTTATGCTCAGTTTATTCTGCTGGACTTCTGAGGAACCTGGTCTCATTCATTTGTACCTGCCCTTCTAGTAGTGAGCTAAAGAGGAAGAAAACCAGATAGCTTCTTACCCATTTTGTCCAACCACTTTATTTTCCTTACTTGCTGGTCATGATTAGTTATCCTCTGGTTTCTTTGCCTTGTCAGGTAGCTGCATCTTTTTGCAGAGACTTGCATCCAGATGTACTGTATGGGACACCTTCCCATCAGATTGTGTGTTTTCTTCTCCCCTTCTCCCCTTGCTTCTTTGAGGATATCTAGAAACTTCCATCCAGCCATACTGTATGGGACACCTTCCCATCAGATGGTGTGTTTTCTTCTCCCCTTGCTTATTTGAGGATATCTAGAAGAAATTACTAAGTGCACGGGAAGTAGTATATTAGCAAATGGCTGCCACTTGTGTAGCTGCTCAAGTGTTTCATTTTGTGTGTGTGTAGTCAATCAAAACCTAATAGCCGATAGCTATTAAGCCAAGTATTGCTTTTATTAACAGTCCCAGTTTGCATAACCAAAGATGCTCTCCACATACTTTATATCCACTTGCATTAATACATATTCATTACATTTCTGGGAAATTGTTTACATATGCATGGAATCATTTAAAAAGATTAAGTCTTTTTGCTTCTCAATCTCTGCTGTCACACTCTGACCCTCCAACAACATTACAGTCTCTCGTTGATGTTCTGACCAACTTCTTAGTGTGTGAATCTTTATCATACTCCCTTTGTTCTCTGCAGCTGTGTCTTATCTTTGCTCTAGCCAACTCAAGGCCTCACTGTTAACTTATGTCTAGAAGTCTAGAGACTAAACTCTTAACTACTGAGAAAGTTTCTAACTGTAAGAAAAACAGTTGGTAAGTCTACCTGCTTCAATAGTAACTATTCAGAGCTTACAGGTGGACTTTATGCCTGTTCCCCCCATATCTCTCTTCCCCTTTCACCCCAACTTCGTTACGTTCGTTATTTCCTACTTTAAATTTAGACAGCTCAGCAGGAGAAACTTTGTCACTCTATGTGGGTGGTACTACAGCAAAGCATTTTTTTTCTAAAAACATAAATGCCGTTGTAGCTTGCTTCAGTCGGCACAACATTAAATAATAAATGTTGCAAGTGGTAATTTGTAGTGTTTAAAAGCCTTTCTTATTCAGTCTCTGTCTTGCTAGATTTTTGTGCTGAATGGCTGATCACTGTTTTCTCTTTGTCAAATGCATCTGTATGCAGAAGGAGAACTGTTTAATTTGTTTCGATCTGCCATACTGTAGTAAGTCTGCTTTTAAGCTTCATACTTAGGAGGTTACAAATCAGGTCACAGCAGTTTCATGGTGCTAATTCTCCAGTGTAGCTAGAACTGCTGACTTGAATAGTTTTTGGCTGCTTGTATTTTTAGGTATGTCTTCCACAGCTCATTTGGTTTGCTTAAATGACCTCCCCCTTTTTTTCCACAGCAAGAATTTCTCTCTTTTGGAAAGCGTAACAGTGTAACATTCCTAACCGAGGCAGAAGCAAAGCATAGTACTGCCATCCGGGCTGTGAAATTGAAGTAAATCTGAAAGCATTGTCTCAATGTATTGTCATGGCTAGAAGCCAGGTGGCAAATAATAAAAAGGTGGTCTGGTAGTTGGCATGTTAGTCAGGATGTTGGGAAGACTACACGTGCTTGTGCTGCAAGCCTCCAAGAATGTGGTTATTTATATGTTACCTATCTACTCTGGGTTTGTTGGTTTGGCTCAATCTGCTGTGAGTGGATAGGCGTTTCCAGAGGGAATAGTGTTTTAGCTCTACACTTTAGACTAGGATGAATCATTCTTTGCACATACTTGCCTCTGTCTGCATAGACTTCACAGAAAGATGGCAGCTGACTGCCTTAGCCCCGGACCTAACTTTCAGAATTCTGAATTACAGCAAACGATAACATTTTTCTTCCTAAGCAGTTGCCTTTAGTTGAGGGGCAGTAATCCTTTCCTAGCACACATGCACAAAGACATTGAGCAGTGCTGCTGTGCTCTTGCACAAAAAGTTAATACTGTGGAATAAAAAAATGTATTTTGTATTTTAATTTACATACATATATATTTGTGACTGCCTCAGATTTTTTGAACACAACACTGAAAGAGTGAGATCTTAAGGACAGAGACCTACAGGCAGCTGTTTTCATGGCAACGTTATGATGAACACATTGGGCTCATTAATCATGCTTTAAACTAGGTTGGAAGGGGATGGAAGGAGAAAGCCAAAGTTACTGTAGGCAAGCCTGAGACAATTGTGGGGTGATGTGTCAGCTCCACTGCCATCTCAGGGGAAGTACATAACAATGAGTTGTGTGTTGGAGAAGATGCAAGGGCTAGAAATGAGCATAAGCTGAGGGATGGCACACCAGGGTGGGAGGCTAATAAGAGCTTTCAGCCTGTTACCTTGCAGCATGCTGGGGGCACACAAGAACTCTTAAAAGTCTTACAGAGGTGTACCATGGGAATCAAGTAATAAATAGTTAGCACACGCGGAGCTTACTGCTAGGTTGGTGGACACGGAAGTGGCTGGGAATGGTCAGACTGCAAGAGTGAAAGCCAGTAGGTTAACTCCCTCCCTGAAATGCTCATATATCAACGTATGGAGCATGGGGAATAAGTAGGAGGAGCTGGAGATCTGTGTTAGGATGAATAACTATGATATAGTTGGCATCACTGAAACATGGTGGGACAGCTCCGATGGCTTGTATGTTGTTATGGATGACTCTGTACTATAGAGCAGCAAGACAAGGTGGGGGAGTTGCCCTCTATGTGCAAGAGCAACCGAAATGTGCTGAGTTCTATCCAAGGGGCAAGGCAGTACAGGTTGAAAGCTTATAAGAATTAAGGGATGTGGGAAAGGAGGTGAAATAGTTGTAGACATCTACTATAGACCACCAAACCAAGATGGAGATGTTGATGAGGCCTTCTACAGACAGTTGGAGGTAGCCTCTAGAGCTAATTCCTTGTTATTCATGGGTGACTTCAACCACCCTGATATTTGCTGGGAAACTCACACAACCAGGCACAACCAGTCCAAAAGGCTCTTGCAGTGTATCAGTGATAACTTCTAGATGCAGGTAGTGGAGGAACCAACAAGGAGAGATGTGCTGCTGTACCTTGTATTAACTAATAAAGAGGGACTGGTTGAGGACATTAAGGTCGGGAACAGCCTTGGGGACAGTGATCATGACATGGTGGAGTTTAGTATTATACAGGGTAAAAGCAGACCAACAAGTAGAATTACAGCCCTGGACTTCTGCAGAGCTAGCTTGTACTATTCAGAGACATGCTTGCAGGCATCCCATGGGCTAAGGCTCTAGAGTGTAAAGGAGGCCAAGAAAGTTGGTTAATTTTTAAAGACCACTTCCTCCAAGCTCAAGCTAGATGTGTTCCCCTGAGTAAAAAATCAGGTAGATGTGCTAGGAGACCTGCATGGCTGAGCAAGGATCTCCTGAAGGAAATCTCAGGGAAGAAGGAAACTTACAATTCATGGAAGAAGGCGTTTTTCACTTTGGAGAGCTTTAGAGAAGTTGTCAGGGCATGTAGGAAGGCAACAAGGAAGGCCAAGCCCTCTGAAACTGGCAAAGGAAGTAAAAGAGAACAATAAGGGCTTCTTCCAATATATCTGTGGGTAAAGGAAGAATAGAGAAGGTGTGGGGCCACTGCTGAAGGAGAATGCAGAGAAGGCAGAGTTGCTGAACGCAATCTTTGCTTCAGTCTTTACACCTAAGGCTGAACTCCCCTATGTACTCCAGACCCTGGATGAAGGAGAGGAAGTCTGGAGGACGGAATGCTCCCCACTGGCCATTGAAGACTGCGTTAGGGATCAATTACACACATTCACAAGTTAATGGGTCCTGATGAGATGCACACAAAGGTGCTGAGAGAACTGGCTGATGTTATTGCTCTGCCATGCTTCATCATTTTTGCCAAATTGTGGCAGACAAGAGAGGTGTCTGAGGACTGGAGGAGCACCAATGTCACTCCAGTCTTCAAAGAGGGATAGAAAGAGGTTCCAAGGAGCTATCGACCAGTCAACATCACCTCCATCCCTGGAAAAATGATGGAGTGGCTTCTTCTGGAGGGCATCTCAAGGCACTTGGAAGAGAAGAAGGTTACCAGGAGTAGTCAGCGTCTATTTACCAAGGGGGAATCATGCTTGACTAACTTGATAGGATTCTGTGATGATATAATTGAGTGGCTGGATTCAGGGGGACCAGTGGATGTAGTCTACCTTGACTTTAGCAAGGCTTTTGACACTGTCTCCTATGACTTCCTATTGAGCAGGCTCAGAAGTGTGGGATGGAAAAGCAGACGGTGAGGTGGATTAGGAACTGGTTACAAGTTTAAAGAGTGGTGATCAATGGTACCAGGTCCAGCTGGAGAACTGTAACTAGTGGAGCCTGCCAGGGATCAGTGCTGGGTCTGGTGCTGTTCAGCATCTTCATCAATGGCATTGATGAGGGGACAGTGTCTGCTCAGCAAGTTTGCTGATGACACCAAACTGGGAGGCTTGACTGATACAGCTAAAGACTGTGCAGCCATCCAGTGAGACTTGGACAGAATGGAGAACTAGGCACAGAGGAACCAAATGAGGTTCAAGAAGAACAAGTGCAGAGTCTTGCATCTGGGGGGGAATAATAAACTGCACCAGTACAGGTTGGGAGGTGACCTACTGGAGAGCAGCCCTGTGGAGAGGGAGCTGGGAGTACTGGTGGATAAGAAGTTATCCATGGGACAGCAATGTGCCCTTGTGACCAAGAAGGCCAATGGGATCCTGGGGTATATTAGGAAGAGTGCATCAGCAGATCAAGGGAGGGTCTCCTCCCCCTCTACTCTGCCCTGGTGAGACCTCATCTTGAGTAGCGTGTTAAGTTTTGGACTCCCCAGTTTAAGAGGGACAGGGATCTGCTGGAGAGGGTCCAGTGGAGGGCTACAAGGATGATTAGGGAACTGGAGCACTCCCTTATGAGGAGAGGCTGAGGGACCTGGGCCTTTTTGGCCTGGATTGGAGAAGACTGAGAGGGGATTTAATAAATGTTTATAAATACCTGAGAGCTGGGGATCAGGAGGCGGGGGACAGGCTCTGCTCACTTGCTTCCTGTGACAGGACAAGGAGCAATGAATAGAAGTTGCAGCACAATAGGTTCCACCTCAACATGAGGGGGAACTTCTTTACTGTAAGGATTACAGAACACAGGAACAGGCTACTTGGAGAGTCTGTAAAGTCTTCTTCTCTGGAGACTTCTGGGGCCACCTGGATGCATTCTTCTGTGATGTGAGCTAGATTGTATGGTCTTGCTCTGGCAGGGGGGTTGGAGTCGATGATGTCCCTTCCGACTCCTGACATCCTGTGATCCTGTGACTGAAGAGACAAACAAAACTAGGACCTGAAAATGTCTGGCTTGTGTATGAAACTCTAAGTCATGCACATTCATGGTGACTGTTTTTGTTTCTTTTTAGATTGTGATGGATTTCAAACACCCTGATGGCCATGCAGTGGCAATTATGTTGCCCCGATGCAGTTTATTAGTGATGACTGGAGAATCCCGATACCTGTGGACACATGGGTATGTTCACTGCTGATAACAAACAACAAATATATATTATCTTCTGTTTGCATTGTTAAGAACATTCTGTATTTAAAACTTCTCTGAATGAAATAAAATAAAATTTTATAATTGATACACAAATTCACTCCTTTGCTCAGATACTGCTCAGATTAAATTGAAAAAAAAAAAAAAAAGAGGATGTTAGGAAACTAATTGGCAGTCCCTGAGCTGCAGTTTCATGCTGCTGTCACAAGTGAAATTTTACTCAGAAACTGCTCTCACTTGCATCTGTGATGTGAAAGTCCTCAATGACTGTGAGCTGGCAAAGAATGGATTGCAATTAGCTTCACGATTTCCTTTATTTTTTTTCAGCCCCCAGTTTTTCCCATTGTCTTACATGTGCTGAAAGCTTTAGAGATGAGCAGACTTGAAGACAGTGGCTTCTCCTGCACATAGAGCATAAGGGTGACAAAGTGCAGTCTTCCTGAGCTCTTCCTGGGTGCTTTAGGGACACTTTAAGTGCTGATAAGGCTCATTGTACTGAGCTTGTTTGGGATCTTGAAAAAGAGATTCCTTTAATTATGTCTTGAGGCTTTTCTTATTGTAGAGTTTAAATACATGCTTTTGAAATCATCCCTCGCTGGGAGGTAGTTACAGTAACGAACGCTGAAATTGACAAAAAGGGTAAAACCTTTGTGAGTTTCAAGAATGACAGTGGTTCACTTCAGGAGAATCTAGAAACCCTCATACTGGGCAGAAGTGTACATGGTAAAAATTTCTTTTTTTGACCCAAGCCACCACTAGTTACAGCAGTCAGTTGTAGACACTGATTATACCAACCTTTAAATTTTACTGGCAGCTCCATGGGACTGAGCTGAGGGCAGGTTGAGATATCAGCCTGAGGGGTCAAACCCCAGAGCAGTGGTGCAGTTGTCATGCACAACCACAGCAGGTGTGTGTCTGGGGTAAGTCTCCCAGGGGAAGGATAGGTGGCCCTTGTAGAAGCTTCTAGCTGTATTTCTGACAGCTTTCTCCAAGGCCACCAGCTCTGCTTTTCCCAAGCTGGCTCTGGGCAACCAGGGTCCCAGGAAGGTGATACAGGGCACTTGCAGTATTTTCCTGTGAGGGTGACAGAACACTGGAACAGGATGCCCAGGGGGGTTGTGGAGTCTCAGTCTCTGGAGATACTCAAAACCCTCCTGGATGTGTTCCTGTGTGATCTGGTACAGGTGATCCTGATCTGGCAGGGGCGTTGGACTAAATGATCTTTCGAGGTCCCTTCCAGCCCCTGACATTCTGTGATTCTGGAGAACATCAGTGTACTGCTTCCTGAATTCTGAGCAGAAAGGACCTGCACTCCTTTTCCCTGTGACTGGATTAGAGATCAGCTTCCATGAAGTAGGAAAGATGGCATAGAGCAAAGTATGGGAATGCTGATCAGGTTGCAGGTTGCCTTCTCAGCATTCGAATTGTTCTTTTTTTTGGTTAACTGCAGGCACCGATCAGCAGTTTCATGTGATGTGCAAAAAATCCAGGAGAAACCTGATATGAGACTGAATGCTGAGTTTTAATAAAAGATGTAGGATGACTTTTTTTTTTCCCTTCTCTTGGCCCAGCCTGTGAGGGTTAAACTTGGCTAACCAGTACAACATCAGTTTTATACTGAGAGTTTGTTGTTGTTGAAGCGACATCACTGAAAGACCAATTCCCTAGAGTGTTTTTTGTTAGCTTTGACGTTTGTTGTTATTTATGTGGTGGGTATTTTTTTTCTTTGTTTGTTTTGGGTTGGGTTTTGTTTGCTTGTTTTTTGAGGAGATCTCTGCATTAATCTCCTTGATAAGTAAATTCAGGAAGCGTTTCAGTGTGAGAGTAACAGCTTTGAAGCTATTTCCCTGAAGAGCTTCAATTTAGTTCTGAGAGTATCTACTTTTTCCCATGTGTGAGTGATAGGAAACTATATGTGGGTGCAGCTGTTTCTCTTCTCTCATTTCACACTTTGCTTGCTCATTTCCTCTTAACTTTGAGAGAGATCCATCACAGAGGTATTAAAAATAGTTTGGTTTGGTATAGTATAAACCTCTTGATAAAATTATATGAAACTTCTGTCACCCCAGGAAAGTTCCTGAATCACTTTAATTTTGTGAATTTTGTCCTTGCAAAAATGTTTTTGTGTTCTGTTTAGCTATGCTTCAGATCCAGAAGTAGCTTAAGAAGCTGTTCTCCCAGTTTGTTTGCTTGATAGACAGCTTTTGGTCAAGAAAGATCTACAGAGTTTCTCTCTTTAGGCATTTTGGCAAATCTCCCAAGTGCTACATTCTTTGTATCTTCTGTTGTCAATAAATGGAAAAGCAATTCTGTTGCAAAACAGAATTCATTGAAGAGGCCCTTTTGTGAGAAGGGCTAATGTAGAACTGCTAATGTAGAACTCAGCCAGTTCTATGCTTTTGTACCCTTAGGCACTGTATTTAGTACTGTATTTTATCTTTAACAAACACATTTTTTAATATACGATAAATACGTTTAAAAAAAACCTCCTAGAAAACTAAGCAATCAAACTTCATGAAAGGCAAAGAAGGGATGGAAAGGAAATGTAATTATTTGCAATAAAATAACACTTTAACATCATTAGTTTATGTATCATCTCTTCTTTGTTTCTCTGAAATTAAATAGCATGTTGTAATCACATTTGTCACATTATGTAAGAATTCCTGTCTTATAAAGATGGATTATTTTTTTCTGCTGTAAACTGAATTATTCTTTAATTTTGTCTTGCTTTATTTAAGGATTACACCCCGAAAGTATGATGTCATTCAAGCATCTGAGCTTGGGCAAAAAGTTGGAACAATCACTTCTGATGTTGGAGATTTAACGCTGAATCGAAGAGAAACGAGGACATCATTTACATTCAGGAAAGTGAGGAGAAGCCCTTGCAGTTGCAGTATGTGTCTTGAGGTGATCTTTCAGTAAAAATTGCTGTTTGCCACCAGTATATGTAAGCCTAATTTTCGAGCAGACTGCTGGAGCCTTTTGGGTAGTTTCGACAGTCCTGGTATCCATTCCTGAATGGCTCAGGGTAAGGCACACTGTATGGCTTGAATTAGTTGCATCTGTCTGGTTGCACAGTTTCTCTATACAGGAAGGCGCTTGGCTTGCTCCAAGCAAGTAATCTGGCATTACATTGGCACCTCAAGTGCTGGAATAATTTGACAGAATGGAAGTAACTACTATTCTTCAGGCTTCTGTCAGTTTTGTTTGTTTCTTAGTTGAATGGGACTGTGAGTTATGAAAATAAGTACATTAGAAGAAGCAGTGAGATTTGTAGCTATAGAGCTGTGTGAGTGTCTTAGGGCAGTACAGATAATAATAGATAGGTGACTCAATGATTGCATGGAATTGAAGTCCATTGGTGCCATCAGAACAGAATTTTAGAGGCTGAATTGCAATGATGCCATGATCTTTGGTGCTAAGGGCACTCGGTTTTGAAAATGTATGCCTTGTTAACATAGCAAGATGAATGATTGCTGCAAACAGCTTCAGGTATGTGTGTGCAGGTTGCTTGGTTTTAGGTCATCAAACACTTCTGCAGTTTGACCTCCTTTCCACTTTTTTAAAAGGCAAAGGAGAAATGAAACATTTTTTGCAGTTTAATATTGCACTTTTAATTTTGTTTTGCTAAATTGAGTTTAACAGGAGTTGTTAAATTTTTTTAAAATTGTATCTGTTGCTGTGTCTAGTTTATCCATCTGTGTGTGACAGCCAGAAAGAACAACAAAGACACGTACTACAACCTTCATTTCCCCACAATGAGATGGAGGCCTCAAAACTGGAGCAAGAATATGTACACAAGGTCTATGAAGAGATTGCCACACACTTCAGCAGTACCCGGCATAGCCCTTGGCCTCGAATTGTTGAGTTTCTCAGGTCCCTACCAAAAGGATCAATAGTGGCTGATGTTGGCTGTGGTAATGGGAAATATCTAGGCATCAATGAGGATTTGTACATGGTAAGTGGTAGCTTCTGTCTTTTATTTTTGTTGGTACTAGTGATTATTTCATCATGCAGTTGTAGAATGCTGGAATGTCAGTTGTGGGAAGAGTGCCAAGAACAAAAAACTGTTTCCTGATCCAGGATAAGTTACCAGTTGTGTTAGGTTTCCACATCCATTCACTGAGTGCTGTACCCTTTTAGTTTTTCAAAGCCACTTTTGCTTTGCAAGTCAAAATGTGTTAATAAAAAAACCAGCAGTGGGAGCAGTGGATTGAAAAAATTGTAGTGGATGCTTTAGCCTTTTTAGGTTTTACTTATTAAGAGGGAAAATCATTGGGTAATTTAAACATTTCCAGCCGATTTTTCACTTGACTAGTGGGTGAGCAGTGCAGTGTATGTGTCCCCGAAAACTCCATGGGCAGCACTATTCATGTATCTTCTTCAGTTTTTGGCCTGGTGGCATGGCTCATTTGTGAATGATATTTTGTTTGACTGTCCCCCTCTGACTCTGCATACTTCCAGAAAATATGATAACATAAAATTCATGGAGGAGTATCAGCTTAGGCACATGGTTTCTGGGCTTTCTCTCATTTCCTGTTCTTCACTTCTGGTCAGTTCTGACATTATTCTTGTGATGTTTTTATCACCTTCCCTGTCTCACCGTATACGCTTAACCTAGTTTTACTTATCTTCCTATCCTGTCCCAAGACACGAAGCACACACAAATATGAATCAGGAGATAGTTATTATTGCAAATATTTCAAAGACATTTTTGAAAGAGTCAAACTTTCTGTTGTTTTTTTTTTTTACTCAAAAGAAATCTTCCTGAGAGGTGTGCTTTATGGTATCTACCCTCCTCTGTTCCAGAATTGTCTGATTCTTTCATGTCTTTGTACTGCAAAACACTTTGAAAGCTGTCAGCCTTGAAAACTTCTACGGAAGGCAAAAATTCATTATTAATAATAAAAGTCACACTTGTTTGTCTGTTTCAAGAGTTTTTGTCCTGCTATTTATATTCAGCTAGAAAACATAAGTGGCCATTTGCAGCCCTGTCTTTATTAGTAATGGATTTATTTCTAATAAGCTGTAACAAACCCAACTGATTTATAAGCAGGCATGTTTATGCCTGACTACTGTAGCCTGAAATAATTATTAATGTTCAGTACATTTCAGTCTTCTGGCTACTGTAAGAAAAATCACCAAACCAAACTAGAGAGGAGAAAAATTCATGAAAATACCACGAAGGTTACCTGGTCATAGAATGAATTTGGTAAATTACTGTTGTGTAGGTTTGTGGTAGACTTCTAAGGTGAAATGTCTGCAAGATGCTACATTCAGAAATTGCCAGCACCAGCCTGTTTTCTGGAGTCTACAGTTAACCAAGGGAAAGAAGGATGACATGTCTACTTGCAGTCAAATGAAAGCCAGCCTCTTTCATCTGTTACTTGACAAGTTACCTCAATTCATATGTACCTGCAGGACAAATTTGAAACTCGAAAAATAACAATGAGAAGGAAGAAACTTTTAAAGAAACAGTTGAGACAGTTGAAAAACAGGATCTGGAAACTGCTTCATTCAGTTGACCTTCCTTGACATTTTATTTTGTCCTGGTGACAGCTAGTTGTTCTTGACTGGGGCTAGGCTCTACACTTTGCATTTGCTTGTTTTCATCTGCAGGGCAACACAAAGTCTCAAGAGGATGAATGTGACTCCTTTCTGCTGCATTTATTTACATGTGTCAGCCAAAGTGTGGTAGAAGAACAAACAGTACATATTGTGTTTACAGATTTAAAAAACCCTAACAACAGTATATCTCAAAAAGACTAAAATAACTACATTATCATAGGTGATAGGAACTATGTGGTATTACACTGATTTGGACACAAAGGAAAATAGGACTGTTGGATGTCATTCTGTAGTGATGAAGAGTTATCTGTGAGCGTCCCTTGGATCGCCTGGCATGGATATGAGTAGCTACTGCTAGTGAGGACAGTTAGGTGATCCATGGGAATCTGGAGGCTTGAGAGCAGGTTAATCTGCAGCAAACTGTTTTCTTCAGAGATACTCTGGGCACATTTGGTGCCATTTATCAGATGGAACTTAAAATCACAAAATGCTAGAAAGCCAAGCACTGCGTAGCAGTCATAAGGATCAGGCCAGATTCTTCTAAGAGACACAAAATCACCTAAGTAATACAAGCTAGGCCTGAAGGAAAGTGTCGGTAGAAAGTGTTTAGGTAGACATTTTTTCTGATGGTGAAGTTTTTAGAGAGTGGACTGTCCTGATGATATTTTTTGGTTTTGGTGCTTCTTCCTGTAAAGCAGCTGGTAATGGCTGTTGCTTTAAACAAGGTGCTGCTTTCTGTACTTTGCTGTTTCTGTGATTGCAGAATGGGCAAATGTAAGGGGTTTTAATTTTATGGATTCTGATCTGTGGGAAGTCAGTACTCACTTATTCATTAATGTAAAATAAGCATTTGTATATTCCTTAATGGGATTCCACCTCTTTTTTCTTGCCATACTAGGAATTACTGTAAAATAAGTGTCAGCAATATATCAGTATTATCCCTGGTAGCCACTCCTCTTGGTATAGTAACTGTTGGGTGAATCAGCCTGTTCAGCTGTGATTTTGAAAGCAGCAGCCTTTTCCCCTCTCTTTTTTTTTTCTTTTTAATTTTCTTTTTTTTTTCTTTCTTTCTTTCCTCCTAGAGTCTTACTTGAGCTCAGCAGAATGGTCTGATTAGACAGAACTGTTTCTCTGTTTTATTTCCATTTACCTGACTAGGCTTGGAGCCAAGGCTGAGGTGCTACAAAACGTGCTTTGTATATCAGGTGCATTGTTGGGATACTGAGAGTGCTAGGGCATCAGTTTCCTCTCTCATTTTATTGAGTTTGTGGCATAAAATCCATGCAGAAACTTAATAAATTGCTGCAACCTTTCCTTCAGAACAATTGCTCCGGCTCTTGGTAAGTTTTTATGCACTGTACACTGGAGCTCTTGTCTTAGGCCATAGAATCATGGGTTGGAAGCAATATTAAAGTTTATCTAGTTCCCATCCCCCTGCCATAGGAAGGAGTAATTTCCAGGAGACCAGGTTGCTCAAAGCCTCATCCAATCTGACCTTGAATGCTTCCAGGAAGGGAGCATCTGCAGCCTCTCTGCACAACCTGTTCCGGTGTCTCACCACCCTTGCAGTGAAGAGCTTCTTCCTACTATCTGTTCTAAATCCAGTCTCCTTCAGTTTAAAGCCATTACTCCATGTCCTGTCACTATGTGCCCTTGTAAAAAGTCCCTCTCTAGCTTTCTTGTAAGCCTCCTTTAGATACTGGAAGATTGTTATAAAATCTCTAGAACCTTCTTCAGGCCGGACCAACCCAGTTCTCTCAGGCTGTGTTTGTAGGATAGGCATTTCCATTCCCTCTTATCATTTATGTGGGCCTTTTCTGGACCAACTCCAGCAGTTCTGTGTCTCTCTTACACTGAGGGCCTCAACTGGATGCAGGACTCCAGGTGGGGCCTTACCAGAATGGAGTAGAGTGACAGAATCACTGCCCTCGACCTGCTGTTTTCACCCAAGATCTGGCTGACAAAGATTCTGTTTGGAAAGGAACAGTAAAGCTGTGAAATTAGGAGTTATTTAGGAGTTGGGTAGAGTACCATTAGTTCAGCTATGTAGCTTGCAGTGTTTGGACTCAGAAACACAGAAAACCTGAGACAAGCACTTTCTGACGGCAGGCAGTGTGCTCTAAAGGTTACTGTATGTTTTTAAATAGGGTACTTTAGGTAGCAGCACTGATGGTAGATCAAAGCTAAGGCTGCTTTCTTGATTTTCATCTTCAGGCATTGTTGCCAGTGTTCAGGTAGTTGAGGTGATCTGTAAATGTTCAGCGTCCTCATGGGACTAGGGTGTGAGTGAAAGTCATTGAAGCTTTTCAACTTGGGGGGTTTACAACCTCCACTGAACTGATAAAAGTAGTGGAAAATCCAGTTAGAAACAATTGGAAATGTCATTGGGTAGGGTTTTTTCCTATATGTATAAAGAAATTAATCTCTGCCAGAATACTGATGTTAGGAAGAAAGTCATGGAAAAGCAAGAGCTCAAAAGGTTTGCTTTAACATAGACATTCCTTTTTTTTTGTAGTGTGTCATTCAAAGGTATTCAGTAACATAGCTTGTATTTCACATGACCTTCTAAGAAATCTTTTTCCTGTGAGATCCACATCTCTCTTTCCCGCATTACTGTTCCAAACTGTGACCTACTGGAACTGTATTTAAGTTTGATTTTTCCCAGGGTGTGAAGAAGAGGAAATGTGAATATTTGTGGCAGTATAGTTGCATAATGGGGGATGAGTTTTAGTTGCACTGGGTCCTTATTAATTGCAAGCAGATTCCTATCCAAAGGTCTTAGTAGTAATGGGTAAAAGCAGGAAGAAAAAGAACTGGTAGAGATATACCCGGAATACGTTCACTGTATATTAGCAGTCAGAGGGTGAGGCAGAGGCATCTTTCCTGCCCTGTCTCACAAGGAATAGGAGTCATTAAAATGATGTGAGATCTGGGAAGACAGCTCAGAAGTAAGTAGGCATCAGCAGCACAAAACCAGAATGAACACTGAATTGCTCTGCTTGGTTCTGACTCTGTCATTGAGAAACGAACTCCACATTGTAGACATAGCACTTTCCACGGCTACCCTGACTGTATGCAGTAGAAAACCAAAACACTACGTGAAGAGAATACTAAAGACCCTATACCGACTGGAGCAAGGAGATTGGTCTGTCTTGCTGTGGCTGTGATGGTGTCTCTTTTTCTGTGTGCATGTGTGTGTTTGCTGGAATGTAATTTGGTTGCTTGAGGCTCTTGTGCTATTAGTTATAGCTGAGGTGTTTCTCCAGGGAGCCACATGATTCTGTTTGGTGGCTGGATCTCAGAATTAGGTGTCGTTTTCTTGATCAGTTTCTAATGTGCTGAGTCAATCAGGTTTCCAGATACTTAAATGAACTACTTCTACCAAGTAGTTAGTTTTAATGAGGTTATGTAGAAAGAAAATATATAATGGTGAGCAACATCAACCTGACTGTACCCATCTTTATTTAAGCTTGCAAGAGAATTTATCTCTTGCAGATTTGCAGCGCCATTACAAAACAAGCTATTTATTTATTTTGCCCCTTGGTGATCTATTCCAAAGCACTGCATGAAATAGATTGTATGAAACTTAGTTTGGCTGAAATGGTGGAGCTGTCTGGGAACATGAAGGAACAGGATAGCGTACCAGTCTGTTATCCCATTCCCAAGAAGCTAGTACAGAGCTGCTACAGACTCAGACAAATCACAGGTGTCAGTCAGATGTGTTTCCCCCTTCTCTTACTCTCCTTTATGGTAGTCTTTTGCAATACTTCCCTTAGTCTAAAGAGATGCCCTAAAGAGAGAGTGCTGTGTGCTAGGACAACACACTTTTGCCTCTTTCTGTGTTTGGTGGGGTTCCAGTTGCAGTTACAGGCTTCCATAGTAATACAAGATTTCCTGGCTTAAAACAAGAGTTGGATGCAATTAGTGTTTAAACAGATACAGTGCAAATCAGCGCCTGAAACCTGTGTTAAAAATGTGAGCGGATTCTGAGCCCCAGTATATAGGTGTCAGTGGCAGTTCTGGGGCTCTTGTGAGCCATTGTCCACATCACAGAGAACAGTGACAAAAAGATTGGAAAGGCAGGAGTTTGGGAATAGTAGTCTGGAATAAACTCGTGAGAAGCCAGTATCCTTTGGGTAAATATTAAAAGATGTAGAACAAATTACTGAAGGTGCCCTCTACTAAGAGGTGGAGTCAGCTGAACAGTCAGCTGTGTGTTTGAAGTATATAGGAGAAATTGGAGGGAGTGGGGAGCAAGGTATACGATTTGAAAAACTATGAAAGACAGGTATAAGAAATGATTGAGAAGACTCTCAGTCTTAAAAATGTATACAAGTTGGCTCACTGAGAGATGCACTAGATTCTGGTTTTGAACACTGAATTAATTGGTCTGTTTTTCTTCACTCTTTTGGAGTAGATGTGAGCAAGAACAATATCCTGTGCCGAGCATCAAAACTAAAGATACGAACTGCAAAAGTTAAAGATTCCAGTTATATTTTGAGATTTTTAAAAAATGTTTTGATTACATATTTAATTAGAGAAAAATAACCCCAATTAAAACATTCCTTTGAACTCTTTTCCATAAATGAAGCTTCATCACATCAAAGCTTCTATGTGCTTCAGAATGTAGAAATCAGTAACAGAATTGAACTGGAAGTGTTTTCTGTATGCAAAAAGAATCACAGGTTTGTTTTCCATCTGTAGGCTGGCATTGCACCACTGAAGTTAACTGCTTTTTGCTAGCTTATTCTTTTCTAAGCTGTTAAAGCCACTGTGTTTTGGTTTTTGACGAATGCATGTTTTTTGTAAGCTAGAACGTGCAGGAGTGTGGCGGTTATGTTTCTTGTAAAACACCATGCAGAGATAATTCTTGTAAGGATGCTGAATTTGCTTGCCTGCAGCACCAGACAGAGCTATGCTGATGCTCTGTGTTCAGCCTTTATGCATAGCACCTATTTTAATGTTTACATGCAAAGCCATGTAAATTTTTAGCCTAATACACCTGTTTCAGAGTACCTGTCTGTGCATTCAAAGTGATCTATATCAAGATCTCCATTTTCACTGCGAAACACAATCTTTTTTGCCTTTGATGCAAATTCACTTTAATAAGTATGACAATACAAGCAAGCTTGACTTTGTAATTATTTGATACAATTTAGATGCAAATGAGACTTCACATTCTGGCACTCAGCCTTTGTTCTCGTTCTCATTTCATTGGATTTCATCAGCATACAGTGTATTCCCTTTCAAGGTCATTTTGGGAGGAAGGACTGAGTTCCATTATCCAGCCCGATTTTACTAAAGGAGTGCAGGACCAAGGCAATTCTTTTTGGGAAAGCTTGTTGTCAGTGGAAGTTACAAGTACTCTCCCTCCTTCTGCCAGCAGTGAATTTGGTCCTTTGAGTTTTATGAAATACTGCATGCTAACGTCTTAATTGTAAAAGTAGATGAAGGCACTGGTAATGAGGCGTAGAATCTCTAACACGCAGGTTGTCTGCTAAATCCATTCCATGATGAGAGTAATTTAAAGACACTTCAGTTGGCTCCCAGTGTGAAATTATGGGGATTTATGTTTACTTCCAAGTAAACAAGAGTTTAGTTTGTCTTTTTTTTCTTTTTTTTTTTTTTAATTCACAAGTAACACTATTCACTCAGTGCTTCATGCACTGAGTAAATGCAGAGATGAGGCCAAGGAATAAATGGGAAGAAAGTAATGCTAGGATTGATCTTTCCAGAACTGTGTAGAGCTAATTGGCAGGAAAATATGTACATATTCACAGCACTATTTTTGTGGAGGATTATCTTGATTTGTCAGGTTGGCATTTTCACAACTATTTCATTTACTTTGGACCAAATGTCACGGACCTGACTAGAAAGCAGTTCAACTGAAAGCTTTCAGGACATATGACAGGAACAGAATTCTGGTTTTCTTCAAAATTGCGATGGTAAACTGAAAGCTAAAATTATTTGAACTGATGAAGTTGAAAATTATAATGGCAAATAAATATATTTTCATTAATCATTGCAAAAGGAGTTTTTAATTATAAAAGTACTGTTGTCTCCGTTTCGATTAACCAGAACAAGTTATTTGCTATTCTTCTTGCGTCAAGGATGGTTTAGTATTCTTTCTGTGTCAAATGCAATTAAATACTGTTAACAGTAATAATTTAGTGTTCTCAATCTGTTCTTTGCTATCTTCTTGTTGCTGAGCATTGAAAACAAAAAATACATTTAATATTCTTATGCAAGCTGAATTTGATACATAACTTGGTAATAGGGCATTGGAGTATGCAGTGTGTGGGGCACACATGAAAATGAGGGTCCTGCATGCCTCAGTTTGTTTTTTCAGAAGCATCTTTCTGGTTTTACTGGTTTTGTGCAAGCATGTAAAAGACATCTTCTAGATGCCTTTACTTCCCATCTCTGACCTGGGCACTGGGCAAGATTCCAAAAGGAAAAACAGGAGCATTTTATGAAGTGTCCAGAAATGGTTCCTAGGGTTCGCTTCATTTGGACTGTACAGAACCTTGGAAAAATTAATTTTTTGTGGGTTGTGTTATCAGGGGAAATGAAGCCTGTACCTGAGCATTTTCTTAGTTGTACTGAGATGATGAAACCAGTGTGATTAATGGAGCTGTGTGACATACTTTCATCATACTGCCAAAGTCACCAGGTTCTCATTTACGTTTACAGATTCAGCTTCTGTGAGTTCAATATCTGGCTCCTTCAAATATTCTCAGGTACAAATGGCAATTGAAAGGAAAATACTGAGATTTGGCCATTTCTCATTTTGCTGGCTTCAAGATACTTAAAAACCATTTTTTAGGAAAAGTTAGATTGAAACCTCTTCTGTCTTAAGCTGGTTCAAAATCAAGGTACTATAATGTGCTGTCTAATATCCAATCTACCATCTTTATTTTAAATAAGCATCAGAGGGTTTTTTCTTTCTGTCTATGCCTAGGAACATATATTCCTCCTGTTTAAGGCTATTTTCTCACCCTTCCTCTTGTTTTTATTTTAAATTGAAATGCATTACCTCAGTAGGAGATTATGATGACACTATTACTGTAAGCAAGTGAAAATCATTTTCTAGTCTTGTAATTATCCATTCATGAAAATCTTAATGACTGGCTTTCTGTTACAGGTTGGCTGTGATCGCAGCAAAAACCTGGTGGATATTTGTGGAGAAAAAAATTTCCAGGCTTTTGTCTGTGATGCCTTGTCAGTGCCAATCCGCAGTGGTTCTTGTGATGCCTGCATCTCCATTGCTGTAATCCACCATTTCTCAACAGCAGTAAGTCACCTCTCTATCTGCTCCTCTGTACTGTTGTATTGCTCATGAAGGAAAGAACAAAATGGGGAGAAATTGGAAAGCTTGCATTTGGTGTAAGCAGTTATCAGAGCAGCTGTTGTGCTGCTGCCACTTCTTAGACTTTCTCTTCACGATCTCTCTCTGTTTATCAGATGCCCATGCTCTCCTCCTGCCACTTTGATCCAGGTGTTTGTGTTTCAGTTTTTATCTGCTTACACTTAATGACACTGTAGAAGAGGACTCAGCTTTGGAAGTCAAGAGATACATTATTTTTCAACTTGCATCTTGAGCAGATCTTGTAATTTTTTTTCCCTCTGTGTCTTCATTGCTCATCTCTAAATGACAGGGATGCTACTCACGAGTCTGCCATACCTCTAGGCTGTGTAAACTTCTCCTGGCAGGAACTCTGTGATTGTACCAAGCTTCTAGACTATGGAACCATAATCTTAGATGAGGCCCGGTGGTTGGTTCATGCCAAAAATAGAGCAAATATTTTTGAACCAAATATAAGAAAATAAGAAGAAGTCTTGAAGAAGGCTAACATTTCTTTGAGTAGTCAGAGGACCCATGTTTAAGCCATATATCTGAGTCCTTCAGCTGCGTACTTAAGTTGTATATCATCAGGTAGATTTGAATCTGGAATTTTAGATGCCGAACAATCTCCTTGACGAGATGTGTGTCATTTGCAGAGGGACTGATATGTCCAAGATTTTCAAACAGAAAGACAATCAGAGAATTCATTTAGATTGAAAAAGACCTTTAAGATCATTGAGTCAAACCGTACACAGAACACTCCTAAGTCCACCACTAAATCATGTCCCTAAGTGCCACATCTACACATCTTTTAAATACCTCCAGGGATGGTGACTCAAATACTTCCCTGAGCAGCTGACAGCCCTTTTGGTGAATAAATTGTGTTTCACTGAAATTGTGTTTAGGAAAATTTCTTGGTTTGCACATAGTGATGGATAATATTACGAGTGACAGTTAGTAGTGGAAAAAAAATCTCTAATTTGTGTTGTATGCTGGGAGGGACAGTAAGGAGGAATTCCTGTCATTCCATACTCCTGTCTTTCTGTTTATGTTCTAGCTTCATATTTTTTGCTTTTCCTTTATAGGAGAGGAGACTGGCTACTATCCGTGAACTAGTTCGGCTTCTAAGACCTGGTGGAACAGCTCTCATTTATGTCTGGGCAATGGAACAGGAATACAAAAACCAGAAGTCTAAATACCTTAAGGAAAAGAATGGTAGTAAAGACAAAGAGGAGGAAATCAGTACTGATGTGTCCCAGAGATCACTTAGTGATCAAATGCCTGGTAGCAGCAACCAAGACTCGGCCTGTTCTAGCCAACTCCTTAGTGACTCAAAGGACAAAGATTGTGATGCCAAACCAGTAGCAGACTCCAGATTGCCTGTTCACACTAACAGAACCTCCTTTAACTCTCAAGATTTGCTGGTTCCCTGGCACCTGAAAGGTTGCAATAAAAAGAAAGAGGAAAGAATTGATGAGGTGTTGTTACCAGCTGGCTCCAAGGGATCACAAGAACTCAGCCCTGTTTTCCACCGCTATTATCATGTGTTCTGTGAAGGGGAACTGGAAGCAGCATGCAGATCCTTGGATTGTGTGAGAGTTCAAAAGAGTTACTATGACCAGGGAAACTGGTGTGTGATACTAGAAAAGTTATAGTCTGTGGTGTTTGCTCCACTATCTCTGGTGTTTTGTTTAATTTTTACAGTGCAAAAGGTATTTTGATGCAAACTACAGCTATTACCTCTTTCAAAATAAAAGAGTAAAGATTGTTTATTGAGTCAGCAACGATCATTAGCACGGTGTACATGTTTACAGAACAGTGGCCAAACTCAGATACAGCCTCTGCAGAGCATTTATTTTACGCAAGGAAGAGAATTAAATGGCAAAATACCGGCCATGAGAACCAATACAACCAATGTTGTACAAACAATCTGATTCTCCCTTTTATTGCACCAGTTTATGCTACTGTAGCTGTAGTGGCTTCCCTGCAACCCACAGCTAATTGCAGTGGAGCTCTGGGCAGAAAAGGCAAAGCTGTTTGCCGTATAAAACTGTCTGTCTGGCAGGAGGGAACGAGTGGTATGTGAAGCAGGTTAGCTGAAGAATCAAAATGCCTGGTTTGGTATCTGTCAAGGGTCACAGATCTCTTTCAGTTTGGATTTTTATTTCTCAAGGGGAACTGAAAAGACAGGGGAATGCCACAGCCCATTTTCTTTGCATTCACCCTCAGGCTCCTGCAATTCATACTGCCGCTCCTTAGATTTCTCTAGCTCTTAGTTGTAGCTTGTTTGAAAGATTCTCTGGGGTGTGAGGTTACCCAGCTGGATCAACCTGACCAGCTCTGCTAAATGCTTGCCTTCCTGTGAGTACAAGGCTCTATGCCTATAGCACCAGGACTCTAGGTGTGAGATGAGAGTTCAGATGCCCCTAAAAAAAACAACAAACAAACAACCCCTAAAAAACACCCCAAACCCACCAAACCAACCAACGAACCAAAATATAATGAAAAAGACCCAAACAAAAACCCCTACAAAACCAAACCAACCAGAGAAAAGATTGAAGCAATTCAGTATTGGTGCAGATTTTCTGAAACGAGCTTTAACCCCTAAATTTTGACAGCGAAGCAGGTTTTATTTATTGTACCTCAAAAGAGCATAGAATTGGGGTAGAGGGGAACTGGTGCAGGGCTGGCTGATGGACAGAAGTTGTTGCTGCCAATGTCTGCAATGACTAGCACAATTTATTTAACACGACTCTTGTGCTATCAGTTGAGAGGGACACCTGCAATGCGTTTCCAGAATTAAAATAGAATGTACTGGTTTTTGCAGAGTGAGTGGCTATTGCCAATACTGCTAGACTATAGTTGTAGCAAGAATCTCTTGTTTAGGCAGGTCATTGCTGCTGTAACCACTAGCACCTAAACCAAAGTACCTGTCCTGAGTCACACGAGGACTGGGATGGCAGTTGTGTGCTCTAGGCCTACTCATACCTGACTCAGACTTTAAGGTTAAGGCCTGCTATGTTGGCAACCTGCTCCCAGTTGCCAGTTCTCCCAGGTTCTTCTGCTTCCCCTTTGTTACAGTATGGAGAAAATCCAAGTGGTGTGACAGTGGTAAGAGAGGAGCTTGCTGCCACCACAGTTCATCTTGCTGGTGCCTTTCTCACTGTCTATTTCCAAAGAGCACTTGGGGAACAAGGGCTTGTGTCCACATTGCAGCAGCCATGTCCTAACTGATTTCATCTCTTTGGGCCATATGGAGGCATGTCCATGGCAGATGAACCTTCTTGGGCATGTTAGGTGTTGGTTTGCAGACATTTAATAAATACTGTATAGCTGGGAAGCATTGGACTTCTGTATGTGTGTGTTTTGGCTCTTCTGATACTGTGCAACTGGTGAGCTTATGCAGGAGGAACCTTTCTCCTTGATAACATCTGTAGTCAGCCTGTTGGGCATTGGTGATCCAGACCTAGTGATGTGGGCAGACCCCAGTGTCAGGAGAGACATGGTTCTGTAAAGTGAAGATCTAACACTGTTGTGCAGTTTCTGTTGCAGGAGCAGTTAACTTGCTGAACAGTGCTCTGGATATGAAGGTGCACATGGGAAGGCAGTTGTCAGTGCAAACTTTGATTTAAGCAAGAAAGTCCAAAGTGGGAAGCAGAAACTGAGTCCAAAGAGAGAAGTAAACTGGTTGATGCCATAGGCTGAAATGGAAATGCAATCCAGTCCCTGACTGCATAGCAAGACCAGACTATTCCTCTACTCTTACAAGCAAGCTCTTACCTTCTCACCTCTAGAAAACTGCCTCCTTCCTGCCCTTTCCCAGAGTGGGGCTTTTTCACTCTTGGGGTGAGAGGGACTAATTGTGGCTCTTGCAATCAATATGAAGGTTCCCATACACTAAAGTGTACCTGGTAGGCAGCGGTTGCACATGTTTGATGTTCAGTGTGGCTGGTACCTCATCTCTGCCTCCACTTGTTGCTCCTCCTTTGTACCTCGTTTGTTTCTCGCCAGTCATTGTTTTTGCTGTTCTCTTTTGATTTGGCCTAGAGGGGAACTTGCTTGTCCTTGATTCTGCTCATAGGTGAGATGCCATGGGTAGAAGGTGGCTCTGGGAGGTCATGCAGGAGGGTGCTGTGCTGATAGTTACCATGAGTAAATGGCAGTACTGAGTAATGTGTTTTCAAGCTAAGAAAACATAAGGAAACAAATCAGCTGTGAGACTTGGGTTGTTATTTTATGTTTACTTGGCATTGTGTACTGCTGAGAAACCTGCCCACCAGGTAAGACTGCATTGCGTTTCACGGGGCTGCCTCAGTGTGCTCTCTCCTGGCTGGGACGCTTTCCAGAAGGTTGCATTTTCCATCCAGGACCTGTTTTCAAAAAGGCTCTGCATGACACAGTTTTGTATTGTGGGCCCTGATCTGACATCAGTTCTGGGATGCCATGTTTAGGTGCAGCAGTGACTCAGTTCCTGGTTTGGCTGTGGGACAAGAGCTAGCTTGGATGGCTCCTTGGTTCTGTGCCATATAGCATCAGTGTGTTACCAGTGACAGAGGGCAGGGACATCTTCAGCTGCCTGTCTTTGCCGTAACTAACTCACTAAATTGCCTGTTATTTCTGTGATTGCATTAGTGTAGAAGAAAGCAGGAGGACTGTATCCCTTACACTCTTTATTCCTATGGCAGTGTGTTTATTGGTGCCTAGATTCCTGCAGAGCACACAGCAGCTGTTGGTACATTTGTCTGTAGGTGCATTTTCCATAAAGACATGCAATGTGCTGGCAAGAAATCCAAGCACTGTTTGAAAAAGTCCAAAGTGCTGCCATATCTTGGCCTTGTGTGACAAATTTGGAATGAGGTCTGCAGCAGTGGTCAGCTACTCTGTGCTCTTGTTCTCACTGGGGAGAGCTCTGAGGTGCTGCCGCCAAGTTAACCATGGTCTCTGAGCTAGGCATGGAGTTAAACTGCTGTTCTAACCCAGGACTGGAATGCACCAAGCAGGCATAGACCCTGAACAGTTGAATGTGGACTTCACATAAGGAAGTGGTTTCCTCAGGCTCTTCTGCTTCCCTCCCCTAACCAGGCAGAGGCAGTGTCTGGTGTGTAGCATTAAGCATTTTTTTTTTTTTTTTGTTACTGCCAGGCTGATTAACATAATTTCTTAACTGTTTTCTAAAGTAAGAGGTCAAATTCCCACTTCCCACCAGGTCTAGGATGAAGCACCTGGGGTGTCTGAGAGAAGAGTCAGACTTTGCTATTAGCCTTGGAATACCATCAGTATTCCTGCTGTGAGCTGTTGCTTTCAGCCAACTGCTTTTAGCTAAGTCGCAGCAGCGTTTCCCATCTGTTTCACCCTGACCCAGAGCAGAAAGTGTCACTCTATCCCAGGCAGCCTGATGGTGATGGGTCTCACCTGGTCTCAGTTCTGGAAGGAAGTTCTGATGTGGTGAACACCAGCTAGGGCAGTGCTGATGAGTGACGTGAATGTGCAATACGCAGCTTGTTACTAAAGAGGTCTTATCAGCATTCCTGGGAGTTGCGAGCCGGAGGCCGGTCCCAGGAGCACATCAGCTCTTCAAAGACATTAGAAGAGTTGAAAGAACTCTGACATCCTCCGAGGCCTGGAAATGGTATGAAATATTTCTTTGATTAAAGTCAGACAGTCTCCTCAGATGTTTGGAGAGGAATCAAGTGGTGAAGGAGAAAATGACAAGGGAGGACAGTAGGTAGATGTTAACAAAGCATTGCAGAGGTCTGTTGAGAAGCTCACAACGACACAGAATTACATGCCACCACAGCTGACCTCTGCAGTACTTCCTTTTTACCTCCTGGAAATCTAATGAGCTGTAACTCTTTAAGGTCAACAGTTGGATTTAAATGTTACAGGTTTCACAGTGCAGTGGTTTTAATAATAATTCTATTCCTTTTTTGGCCTTATTTAAATAACAAATGTGTTTAAATGTTTGTTTTTTGCAGTCTGGAAGATAAAGGGAAAGTGGAACTCTGTGTGGGTATGACCTGTGCTGTGAATGTTAATGCTTGTCCTATGACAGTTCTCCCCCGTGTCCCAGTCATCCTCAAAGTGCCTCTGTGCACCCTGGAGTAGAGAGGTGAGAATTTCTCCTCTGCACCAAATAAACCCCATGGTTTAGCTCTGGTCGTGTGCAGGCAAACATCTGGCAGTGTGACCAGAGGTGGCTGTTTGCTTTGCAAGTTACTGTTCCTCTTGTTCCCAGCCTTCTGTCCAGGGACCACCAGGCCACTCCACCTGACCCTGCATGACACAGACCTGCCTGCTGATGTGTTGCAATGTCCTGCCCTGACAAAAGAAGCACTTCAGAGTGTCTGTGGACTTAAAGCTAAGTACAGAATGATGTTATCCTGGGGCCAGGCATAAAATGAAACCTGCAAAGCACTGAGGGCATCTCTTTAAGTTCATAAAAATCACAGAATCATAGAACGATCTGTGTTGGAAGAGATCTACAAAGGTCATCTAGTCCAACCCCTAGTCCTTCAGTCTGATGTCTTTGTGCAATGATACCAGGGACAAAACTCCTCCAGACCTCAGAGAGACTGAATTTCCCTGGAAGTGCTCAACTTAAGCTTAGTAGGAAGAGGCTTAAGACATCAAATACAAGGGCCAACACGCTTACTGTGTTGCTTTGCTGACTGAGAGCCCCAAAAAGCTGCATGAGGGCCACAGCTTCTCTTCAGAGAGCTCGAAGGACTGTCCTTGGCAGAGTAAGCAGAAAAAGAGCTCTTGTACTGCTCCTCAAGCTTATATGAAGTCAACATAGAGGAGAATGCAATGGCAAAGGCAATTTTCCCTGTTTTGGAAGTCCTCCAACAATTTTAATATGATGGAAATATTCTTGATAGATTTATCTGTCAGTCCTCAGTCAAAGCATCAAAATCTACTTCAGAACCTATTTCTGGTGAAGCTCCTAAATCATTTCAAGGGGATATTTAGATCTTCACTGAACAACTGAAGTCTGAAGTTTGCTGCTTGTTTGGCTGTTTTATTTGGTTACTGGGGGTTTTTTTGCTTGTTTTTTTCTATTTAGTATTTGCTTTCTCTTTTTTTTTCAGAACTGTTTCTCTATTTTTAGTGGTGTTTGGCAAGCTCTTTACTTTGCACAACAGTTTTAAAAATTATTTTATTGAGATCTGCAAGAAAAAATTGTGGATGTGGTTAGTGAAGGTGTACATGTGGGAGAAAAAAAGCCATTTCCTCCTGCAAGAAACAAGACAAAACACTAAACTTCATGTTAAGTAAATTCCTTGTTGATCAAACATGAAAATAAGAAGCCAATACAGAAAAATCCCAAGTAATCTCTCCCATGGCAAGCCATGCTTCAGCCATTACACTGACAGGTGAGTCTGTTTTTCCCCATTTCATGTGCATCTGGGAGGGGTCTCAATGTGCAGCCTACAAATTTCCCTTGTTACTAGGATCCATATTTCTGAAAATTCCAAAAATGGGTTTTGGTTAACTTTTCTGCCTTGTGTGTGGTTATGGTGTGGACTATCTTCACAGGGTCGGTGGAAGTCACCTTTGGAGATCTTTTAAGTCCAAGCACCCTGCCAGAGCAGGACCATATAATCTATTGCAAGTCACACAGGAACACATCAGATAGATTTTGAAAGTCTCCAGAGAAGAGGAGACTCCACAAGCTCTCTGGGGAGCCTCTTCCAGTGTTCTGTGACCCTCACGGTAAATAAGCTCTTCCTCATGTTGAGGTGGAACTCCCTGTGCTGCAGTTTACATCCATTGCCCCTTGTCCTATCACAGGGTGCAAGTGAGAAGAGGCTGTCCCTTCCTTCCTGACACCTGGCCCTCACATATTTAAATACATGTATTAGATCCCCTTCCAGTCTTCTCTCCAGACTAAAAAACCCCAAATCTCTCAGCCTTTCCTCATAAAGCAGTGCTCCAGTCCCT
Organism: Eubucco bourcierii; assembly: GCA_013396675.1. Lineage (NCBI taxonomy): Eukaryota > Metazoa > Chordata > Aves > Piciformes > Ramphastidae > Eubucco > Eubucco bourcierii. Next base: position 206,604 of record VWZE01005330.1, read on the forward strand.
TAATGATCCTTGTAGCTCTCTGTTGGACTCAATTCTCAAGTAGATCCCTGTCCCTCTTGAACTGGGGAGCCTAGAACTGGGTATGTTGTTCCAGGTGGGGCCTCACCAGGGCAGAGTAGAGGGGAAGGAGGACCTCTCTCGATATGCTGGACACACTCTCCTTAATACACCCCAGGATACCATTGGCCTTGTCCTGTTCTTTCTCCTTTCAGTGATATCCAGAAAACATTGGAGCAGTGTGCTATCAGTAGCATCTGCCTATCCCACAACTGGGTGACTCCTTCCCCTTGCCTTTATCCCTATTTTGGACATTCTCTGGGGCATTGGCTCTTTGTGTAGTGTGAGTACAACTGGCTCCTCCTCTGCAGCTGTATTTCAGGTAGGACTTGGTTTCAAAGGCATATTCCTGACTTAGCAAATGCAGACTGAGATATGTCTTAAGATGCATGATTCTTTCAGCTCTACTGAAAACTCTGCCTGAGATAGCTGCACAGAACAAAATTAGGTGAGATACTTGATTAGCAAGAGGAAAGGGTCCCGAGAGAGATGTATTAGCCCCAGCTCAAGGTTATTCTATGGGTCCATGCAGATCTACACTGAGGGTCCAGATGGCAGGAGATGATATTTGACCTCCTCCTGCACTTCTGCTTTGCCTAATCTCTCCATATTTTTCACAGATACACTGACATGCTTATAATAACTTTTTTTTTTTTTTTTTTTAAGAAATGGCAGCTGAATTACAAACCATCAAGACATTGATGTGTTAGCAAACAGCATTTCAATTTCCTCCTTCTGGAGAAGCTGTTGCATGATAGGAAATGTTGAAGCAGGATGAGGACTCAGGAAGATGTGCACTTCAGAGAATCTGCCAGGTATTCAACCTTTAATCCTACAGACCATCAGTCTTCTCTTACAAAGCCATTAATCTCTACAACAGAGCTTTAAGTCAAGGTCTTTTTTTCCCAATTCATGTAACTTTAAATGGTTTGAAAGCTATAGGGACAAAATGTGCAGAGGTGAGAATAGTGCATATTTGTCTCAAGTACAATACAGGCATGCTTAAAGTAGGGGAGAATTTTAGTGAGAATTTGACAAACACAATGGTAATCTGATGCTGATAGAAGCCAGCAGTAGTTCATGTTGAAAAGAAAGGATCTCCTGGTCAGAATGGCACTTTGTATACTGCATCTGCATGACTAAATCCAAATCAGACCTGGATGCTGAGCAGAGTCGTATTTCTCGCATCTCTCTACGCTCTGACTGATGCATTAATTGAGCCAGAAAACCTCAAGGTATTTCTGTGCTTCAGGGAGGCCAAAGACACCTCCTTTGGTGTCAAGTTATTTTTTTTTTCTTACAGGGAAAACCATGGCCTCAGCTCGCTGCAACTCAAATTCTTCTGTGCCGAACTTCCAGGTCACTGAGCTTGAGAGCTCAGTTTGCTGTCCTTCATATGCAGGGTTCCTTCCAACTCAGAGGCACTGTTTGAACACAAGAGGCAGCAAATAGGCAAAGTGTACTGCTAGTTGAAGGTGAGTGTTCAGGGTCTGGAATTCTGAGAAGTTTGTAATATAAGAGCTTGGTCTCCTGTTTCCCTGATAGATATTTCTACAGCATTGCACATGATGAAAGCAGAGGTGAACCACACTTCACAAGAGGAGCTTAGTCCTGTGGAGCTATGATGCAGGTGCTTGAAAAAAGGCCATCCCCTGAGGCTTGGCCACAGCTTTGAAGAAGGTAGGTGAAAAGACTGGAGAAGAAAACACTTTGAGGAGACTTTGTAGTGACCTTGCAGTATCTGAAGAGGGCCTACAAGAAGGCTGGGGAGGGACTATTTACAAGGTCTTGTGATAACAAGATGAGGGGTAATGGGTTTTAACTAGCAGAGGGGAGATTTAAACTGGATATAAACTGGAAGTTCTTTACAGTGAGGTTGGTGAGGCACTGGAACAGGTTGCCCAGGTAGGTTGTGGCTGCTCCCTCCCTGGAAGCGTTGAAGGCCAGGCTGGATGAGGCTTTGAGTGATCTGCTTTAGTGGGAGGTGTGCCTGCCTATGGCAAGGAGTTGAAGCTAGATGATCTTTGAAGTCCCTTCCAACCTAAACCATTCTGTGATTCTCTGATGAATACACAAAGCAGAGGTTCAGTTTGTGGAAACACTTGGAGCTACAAAGCTACTGCGTGGGAAGTTTTCTTACTACAGTTTTAGGTATGTGTTGTTTTGGGTCCGTTTCAATTCTTCACTGTTTCCCTGTTGCCAGTAGTTGAGGTGCAACTTGCACATGCCAGCAGGACAGCTTGTTCCTTTTGGGGGTCAGGTGGCCTTGAACCAGGTTGGGTTTTTGTGTCAGAATCAGAGGTGGTCAGCTAAAAAGCCCTTAGAAGTACACTTGGGCTCTGGAGTGACTGAAATAAAGACTGTAGAAGAAAGAGCACGTTATTATTTCAGAACTGACAAAAGGATGAGGCATGGATACCAAGGCTGTGTGGAGCTGCTTTGCTTTGCTGGTTTCACTTCAAGCACTGGTAAGAGGGAGGACCTGCAGGAATGTACATGAAGAACTGTGCTCTTCCAGGCCTGGTCTGTGCAGTGCCCTAGGGAAGGTCACTGTGCCAATGCGTGCACAGACGGAGCCAACGTCATTGTTATTCTTGTGATGTTTCTGTCTCTGCTCAGAGTCAGATGGTTAAGAGGGATGTTTGCTCACTTTCTAGCTGTGCAGGGATGCATTATGACAGAAAGGACAGGACTGGTGAGATTCCCTGAGAATGAAGCAGCTTGTAGAGGGGCTCCCAACAGGGTCTGTTAGCTCAACAGTCTGAAAAAGACAGGACTTGCCTGCAGGATTGCAGACTCCTGGAATATATTAAAGACTGAACTCACAGCCTAGCTGTCCAAGAGAGATGGTCAGGGAAGTGGTGTGGAATTCTTCTTGTGGGATTTTGGAAATGGTAGGATGTAACATCAGTTACTGCATCCTTTAAACAGACACAGTGGTGCTGTTTTGTGTAAAGAGTAAAGCCACCAGCATAATGACTGAATGCATAACCAGTTTATAAAAAGAAATTAGAATCTGCATGGTGTCCTGCTCCCCAGGCCCCTGCCCAGACCTTCCCTGTTACTATAGAGTCACAGAATGTCAGGGGCTGGAAAGGACCTCGAAAGGTCATCTATTCCAAACCCCATACCAGAGCAGGATCACCTATAACAGATCGTGCAGGAACATGTCCAGGCAGGTTTTGCATGTCTCTGGAGAGGAAGACCCCACAACCCTCCTGGGCAGCCTGTTCCAGTGTTCTGTCACCCTCACAGGGAAAAAAATCCTCCTCATATTTACATGAAACTTCCTAAGCCCCAACTTTTACCCATTATCCCTTGTCCTGTCATTGGGCATCACTGCGCAGAGCCTGGCTCCGTCTTCCTGGCACTCAGTCTTTATATATTTATAAGAATTGATGAGGTCACCTCTCAGCCTCCTCCAAGCTAAAGAGCTCCAGCTCCCTCAGTCTCTCCTCATAAGAGAGATGTTCCATTCTCTTAATCATCTTTGTGGCTCTGCGCTGGAACAAATAAGGAGAGCAAAGTACTCAGCATTTACCTTGTCTAATACAGACAAATGTTTTGCCAGCTAAGGTAGAAACAAACGTTCAGTGGGTGTTTGTGTGCATGTCTTTTTGTTAAACGGTTAGAGGAAAAAAACCCAGAACTCTTACCAGGTGTGCTTACAGGATACTACATCAAAAGTTACTGCTGCATCTGGACGCTGTCAATTGAATTAGATTTAGCACTTTGCATTGCAGCCACTTGCTTCAGCAGTTCCTCAGGTCTTAGTGCAGTGTATTGAAAAAGAAAATAAATAGCTTGGCTACATGCTTAGGTTTTCACTTAGGCATGTGGTTGTAGAGCTTTTTCTAAAATACTTCAGTCTGCTGCTGCTTGTTTTCTTGTGCTAATCACCAGTGGGGGGATATTTAGTTTTTTTCAGATGTCTTTGAATAGAGACCAGAAAAATAAGGAATGGGCAAAGGTTCCACTAGTCTGACTTAGTTTTAGCTTCTGAAATGCAGTACAGGGTTGCGTTGCTGTGACTTGAGGGTAAAAGAGGGAAAAAACATAGTTTTACACCATATCAACTCTTCTACCCTTTCCACACCCCTTTCTTTGTTCTTTAAGTGCCATTTTAATCGAACCAAGGTAGCTACACAGCCATGATCTTCAAACGTCACTCTCTTATGGGCTGGAAAAATGAGTGAGTAGTTTGTTGCAGGCAATACTGCACTTTGCTTTTCATCCCTGTCTATTCTGACTGCACTGATGATGTGTCTTTGGACTAGTCTAGGAATTATGTCTTTACAGAGAGTGTTATCAAAAAATGGAATGGTCTGCCTAGGGCAATGATGGACTCAACATCCTTGGATGTGTTTAAGCAATGTGTGGACCTGATGCTGAGGGACATGGTTTAGGATTGACCCTAAACTGGGTTGAAGGTTGGACTGGGTGATCTTTGAGGTCTCTTACAACCAAATGTTTCCTGTGATTCCATGGTCCAGTGGCCAGCCCCTTCTGCCTTCAAAGCCACAGCAGGGGGAAACTAAATTGAACAGATTACCAGGAGTTTTGGTAATGCAAATGTGCAGCCTACCTCTCTGGGCTTTCCCACATCCTAGAAGTTGATAGGACAGCCAAGGATTTTTCACTTCTGGTGAAACTGGACTGTTTATATTGATAGGTTTTGGGATCACTCAATATCAGAATACTTCAGCGTGGCTTCAGTGTGAGCCAGAGATCTGTGCCATTTAACACAGAAAAGGCTATATCTTTCTGCCAGTGATATGTCTTGATGCCATTCAGAACATGGACTAAGAAGGTGTCCACCACTGGCGCATCTCCCAATTGCTTGAGCAGCTGGGTGAAGAGAAATCATAGTTCTTATGGTCAAAAAAGAAGGGGTTGTTCTTTAGCAGCTTGACTGTGATAGATGCAGCAGCAGCATCCCTCACAGCTGACATTCCTCTTAGAGGCATGCCAGGTTCAGGCTTTTACCTGTGTAATACAATAAGCTTGTGTAATGGTTTAGTGCAAGGGCTAAGCTCCTTGACCCCCCCAAACACACAGAAGTCAGGGGAGAAGTAACACAGAAAACTCAGGGTTGTGATAAAGAGATAAGAGTTTAATATAGTATGAGATACCACAATCCATAATTACCTTAGCTAATTATCTAATTAATCTAGTAATAATGCATGATTACCTTAGCTTAGCCTATTTTCAGAAGTGCAGTGAAACAGAGGGAACAAACCCGCATCAAACAGAAAACCAAACCCAGCAGCTTCCTGACTCCCACCCATTCCACTGCCATGCCTGCAGAAAAGAGCCGGCATCCAAGAACCCAGAAGCAAGAATCAGCAACTGGAAACCTCACGTGTTGCACTCTGAACTTTAAGCCCCATGATTCTTTGCTCCAGTTAGCACTTTCAGTTTTTGAAGCTGGCATGACTCAAGCATGGTAACAGCAACAGGTTCAACTCAATTCATGACAGCTTGTTAAGATTGGATGCTGCTTGATCTGATGTCTACAGGGACCAGAATCACACAATGGTAGGAGCTGGAAGGGACCTCGAGAGATCATATAGTCCAACCCCCTGCTAAAGCAGATTCACCTAGAACATGTTACACAGGATCGCACCCAGGTGGCTTTTGAATATCTCCAGAGGAAGAGAGTCCACAACCCCTCTGGACAGCCTGCAGGGCCATAAAAGTGGGGTGCAGAGTCCCATAACAGCAGGCAGCAGACAAGTGGGCACTGCAGTCAGACACTGTCTGGACAGACTGCAGCCTCACCCTCTACTACACTGTTGCAGTGTTGGGATTTTGTCACTGGGGCCTAGAGGGTCGCTGAGGATCCTTATTGTGGGCCTGTGCTGGTGACTTAAGGGTGCCCTGACCACGCTCTGACTGGTGCAGTGGAGTACTCCGGTGTTCCCGCTTCGTCTGAGTTGTGCCCATTGTGTGTTGACGGTGCTGATGCTCAGCCTGTTAAGCACCGTAGTGGAGGCCAGGCAGCCTAGGGTAGGTGACCACTACATCACACTGCACTGTAGTGCAGTGGGGGTGGTGTAGTGTGATGTGGCACAGCCACTAATGTTTGCTGTTGACAGAGACAGGCTGGAGGTGCAGGAGGGGACAAGTGAGCTTTGCCCTTGTAGCAAGCTGAGACCCCAGTGCCATGCCCAACAGGCATGAATGATGTGCCAGAAATGAATACAGTTGTCACTGCATGCAGCAAATGCTCTGAGTTGTACAAAATATTCTTCTGACAGTGTGGAAAATATTGGATGGATGGGAAGCCATCCCAAACACTCACATTATGAGAGATTTAGAAAGATAATATTTTTCAGTTTTTTCAGAATTTGAAAGTGTTTTAGTCTCAAAATTCCAGTTTGGATATGCTATACCTGTAGATGTCACAGAAAGTTTCCATGCACAAAGGGAAAATCCTAAAGATTTGTCTAGAAATACTAAAGAAGATTAATAGTTGCTGTCTCCGGTGAGCTTTGTTTTGTGTATTCTTCTTGGTGCTACAATTAAGGATTTCCTGTCATTATCACATTCTGTATGTCACTGTGATTTTCTATAATTTATTGGGGAAAGAAGAGGGAAAGACATTTCATTCTTCATTGCAAATCTTTTGTATGTGTATTAATGTGCTTTATATGAAGTGATTACACTGACAGCAGCATTTGGACCCTCGTTTATTATGCACATAACTTGATCTGCATTAAGTAATGCGTGTCTTCCTGGGGCAGAATCAGAATTGCTTTTTTTTGGTCCAAACTGCTCTGAAGGGCCACATCTGACATCTCAAGAGGCCACAAATGAATAATTCTCCTTTTCTCACCTGCCTTCCCCACCTGCTATTTGCTTCAGAGATACTGGCTGAATGCAGACCCCTTGTTTCTGTGGCTGATATTGCTCTCGTCTACAAACTAGACACAGATCTCTATACTGAGCCACCTCAGTTACTCCTTTCTGGGCTTAAATTAGGAGAAAATAAAAACCTAGTTTTAAAACTGTGACATAAGGAACTTGCCCTGTGTTTTCCCCAACTCACCGGATTATCTAGCCTGCCTGTGGGTAGTATTGAATGGATGGTCATAACAGACTAGATGATTACTAAGCTTTAGTAAAATATCAATAAAATTTATGTACAGATCATCTAAGATCCAATTATCTTAATTCCAACTAGTAGCACAAATTATAGTAATTCATGTTAATGCATTTGGTCATCGAGACTGTGGACTTGTTTTGCTTTTATTTTAATTGAAAGTTTTTGCATGTGAATGGGTTGCTGTGCTAAGCAAATGTAACTATCTGAGCCAATATAACTAGGGATAAGAGTCATAAATAAAATCATAGAATCATAGAATGGTAAGGTTGGAAGGGACCAGAGCTCTTGCCTCACCTTTGCTCTTCCCAAATAATCCTCTCAAATGAATCAGTTTGCTCAGGCAGGCCAACATGCCAGATAGTCACCTGGTAAAAGAGGCAAGCCTAAATACAGGGTCAAAATTGACTTTCCATCCATCCATCCTAATATGTACTTAATTTTATAGGTCTTATGATAAGGCACCATTTCTGTGTGACCAATTCCTTTCAGGATCCACCATCCAGGCAGGATATCCTGCAGGGTTGTATGTATCTGCCTGTGTCAGCAGCATCCTAGGATGCTTCTGACAGGCAGAGAGCTTGAAATCACATCATGGAGAAACAATGAGTGGAATCCTAGTACAGGAGAGGTCAAAGCATGCACTGATTTTTAGTTATCCTGAGCTGCTCCCCCACGCCCTATCCCTGCACTCCAAGCTCCTCTGCCTCTGTGGTCTCTTTTCTGACTTGGTACTGTCCAACACCATGGTGTATGTTTGAAGTTATCCTTGCTTGTTGCTGCCTGTGCAGTAACAGCAGATTGGAGGGGCATTTGTGCTTTAAAATGAGGTGAGCAGCAGGACAAACCAGTGGTTACACTCCTTAGAGGATTTGCTGTCAAAAACAGTGACAGGACCGTGGCTTGGGATGTCAGGCACATTACTGTGTATTTACAACTATTTCTGTGTCAAGGGCTGAGAAAAGAACTGGATATGAAATTACTCTTCCATCTTGACACAGTGCTATCAAATAAAGAAAAACAATTCCAGGAATTGTGGGGTAAAAATTGGAGAGAAGTAAATTGTTCAAGTTGCTGACAAAAGAGGCAATTATGGACACTCTCTGTGGCAGTCAGATTCTCTTTTGACTTATTGTTACAGTGCTGTAGTGCCTTGGAACCCTTTCCGTGGAGCAAGATCTTATGCTCTCAATGATTCTTTTCTGTGAGCACTCTCCATTTCATTAGAGAAAGGCATGCTCTCATTTCTGTGTGTTTTTTGATTTTTTTTATTGTGATTCAGGTGATACTCCACATGAGGAGTCCAGCTAGGAGTGTTGAAGCAGCTTCCAACAGTGTGCCGTGTGCTGCCCTTGCTGTGTTGGACTGAGAAAGAGCAACACAGGAATAAAAGGGCAGGGAGCCCCAGGGTCTCTGGAGCAACCAAAGTGGTGAGTTCTCTATATATGGGGTCTGTAGTATCAGCTTATGGTATTGCTGCTCTTGTAACTGATGGGCTGATATAACTGTCTGTGGGTCTAGACTACAAATGAGTTTCTAGAACTGACCTACTTTTTAAGCAGAAAAATATACTTTAATCTCACTTTAAAAACAAAACCAACCCGTTGCACTTCATTGAAGCTCTACCTAAAACTATCTGAGTTATTATTATTGCTTTGGTCTGATGCAAAAGGACTGATAAACTAAAGGATTTCGTTTCCTGCCCTAGCCAGGTGATCTCAGTCAGTAATTATGTCTCATTTTGAAAGTAGCTGATTTGAAGCTCCCTGACATGTGCAATTCTGGACCATTCCAAGTTTAGCAGGCACAAGAAAATTCTTTCTTTCAAAGAAATGATTTCTGAAAATGTGGGTTACCAGACTCAGTAAATCAAGGCCAGGATGTTATCATTGCTGAGAGCTTCCTGCCTGCTTTCATCTTCTGAAAGCAAAAAAATAAAAAAGCATGTAGAATTCCCACAAGAAATTAACTGAACGAGTTATCATTTCATGTGTGTAACACATTCTTCACAAAACTTGTAGTAGTAGTAGTTGACTAGAGAATTTCCAAGATGAATGATTCTCTGGGGTTTCTAAACCCCATCTTTCTGGTCGACTCAGCTACAACTGAAGAGATCACTTGTTTGTAAAGCAGCTAAGCAAATTAACAAAATAACCATGGCTCAGGGGCAACCAATACAAGATTTGCTATTGATTATGGAACAATGCATGAATCATTATTTGATCCACCACAGTCTCCTTGTTTGTTTTCATTGCAATTTGAGCTCTCCTTTCCAAGGCAGGCTGTCAGGATTCTCAATGTCACAGAGGCTCTTTTGTTGCTGCCAGGAGCATTGTATTTTGATGGACAGCAGAAAGTTGTCTGTTTTTTCAATTCAGGTGCTCACTGCACAATTCAGGCATGAGCAACTAAAGACCTGGCCATTGCTGCTGCATTGATTTTTGGGCAAGGCCTTCTATCATTTTAGTGCACTGAGTTTAGACACAGTTGCTTTAATTTTCTCCTGGGGAAATGTAGTGAAATGTCTATGAAGGAAACACGCTTTCCCCCTAACAGCGTCATTCTTTGGTGTGATTTCTTTTTCCTCCCTCTCTCCCTGCATTTTCTCAAAGGAGTGACATTTTGTTTCTGAGACAAGTCATTGAAAATTCCCATCTCGGTCTAAGTAATCCTTTGGAGTCGAATGTAAGTGAATGTTCAGCAGAACCAACAACTGAAAACTAGGTGGTTTTAAAAATGAACAGAATGAGAATTAACTGAAACTAAGTATATTTTTACTTCAGTGTGTCTTCTCTCCCTTTCTCAGCATCCTACTCAATACTGTGTTTCTTCAGTATGAAGACTTCAGAATATGTTATCAAAATTGAAGTAAGAAATTCTCCAGTGGCACTGTGGAGAAAACATTTCATATTCTCAAAGTAAAGAACCTCCTTTCCCTAGTGAAACATCGCCTTTCACTTAAAGAAAACTGCACAGGATCACACTGAGTGGAGAAGATATTTTTTTTCCCAACTCTTTTTGTATAAAAGTAAAATATCAGAGTGTTGAAGGTTAGCAGACAAGGTTAGCAGCACAGAGGTTTATGACACAGGTCAGTTAGAGAGTCACTAGATTCTTTCAAAGCAAGTGTAAAATGTGCCATTAAATGGGAAATTGTAATTCATTCTGCAAGGTTGGTGGCTCCCTGCAGGAGTTCAGTAAGGATCAGTATCTCTGAAGCATTGCTGTTTTATTAGCATGTTTAATTTGGGCACTCAGACTGAGAGGACTGAGCAGAGGTGCCCGGCTGACTGTTCTCTAATCTCACTGGAGATTTCTAAGGATATAAGGAGCTCTCCGACATATTAATATCTTCAAAGAAATAAGACTAAACTTTTATTTTTGTCTACTTATTCTGACAAAATCCTTTTCTTGGATGAAGAGAGGAATAAGATTAAATTATGTCACCCTCTAACTGCTGACTTTAAAATTAAACTCAACTCTCAAAACATAATAGCAGAATGATTGTATTTATAAAATACCTTTCAAGTTGTTGTTGTTGTTCTTCAGATTTTGAGATTCTAGAGTATATTTGCATTAGGTTTCTTTCCTAAAACCAGGGGCACTGGAAAGATGTTTTAAAATGAAAATTTAAAGTATTAATGATGTAGAGAGTTACAGTTGCCACAAATAACATCAAATCCTGCAAAAGCTCACATCCTGCATTGAGTTCTCTTCTTTGTTTGTATCTTCCTGCTGCAGAAAACACATTCCCTAGTCTCATTCTGGTACTGGTGGAAGAAATTGTCCACAGCTGTTGCTACCCACACTTTACCACACTTGCCAGGCTTTCTGCTCTCATGCAGTTCTTTGAGTACTTCCTAAACTGATTTACCAGTACGGTCAGCTCAAAGAATCATAGAACCATATGTGCAGGAATAGTAGGGTTGGAAGTGACCTCTGGGGATCATCTAGTCCAACCTTCCTGCTAAAGCAGGTTCTTCTAGATGAGGTTGCACAGGAAAGTGTCCAGGTGGGTTTTAAAATTATTTAGAGGAGACAACTCCACAACTTCTCTGAGAAGCATGCTCCAGTGTTCTGTCACCCTCAAGATAAAGAAGTTTTCATTTATGTTTAAATGAAACCTTCTGGTATTCTAGTTTGTGCCCATTGCCCCTTGTCCTGTCACTGGGTTCCAATAAAATGAGTCCAGCCCCACCATCCTGACACCTACCCTTTAGGTATTTATAAGCATTGATAAGAACCCCTCTCAGTCTTCTGTTCCCCAGACTGAAGAGCTCTGTCAACCTCTGTTCATAAGACAGATGCACATGGACTATCAATTTGCTGTTTAATAGATTTAATATAAATCTGTTAGGCCAATATGCCTGGTTGTGTGCTGAGTGAATTAAGAAGCACCAGCCTGAGATGTTCTGTTTGCCTGGAGCAAATGGCAACACTGGGTGGAAAGAAACTGGTTTGCTGCTAGGAACAGCAGATCACAATCAGAAGAGGCTTTCCTTACTTGGTCAAACACGCTCTTTTCTTGTTTCTATCTCAACCAGTGTGCTTTGCTGCATATAGCTGAGGACTGAGCATAACATTAGTCAGTCCTAGTGGAACATCTTTTATATCCATCTGCTTGCTTTCTAAATGACTGCCCAAAGGGGGTTATAACATGCTGCTTTTCCAAACAGTGCCTAAGAAGCTCTATCACTTATCATTCTCAACATAGTGGTGATCTACAACAGGTTCATCTTCATGTGTTATTACCTGTTATAGCATAAATTGAACAAAGATGCAAATATGATTTATGCATTTAATACTGCTGTGGAGAGGGTGATTAAATTATTGTTACCATTTTGAAAACATACTGTCCCATAGAAACAGCTAGCAAATTACTCAACCACATTACTCAGACCTTTACCTAAGTCATGTTATTGTGTAGTGACTGTGAACAGTTAGTGTCAGACACACTAGTAATGCTCTGATCTCATCTTAATGAAATTGAGACAGAAACCTGTATCGAATCTGATGTGACACAGCCAGCATGGCTTTACTAAAGGTGAGTCCTCTCTGACCAACCTAGTGACCTTCTACAGTTGAGTGACTACATCAGTGAACAAGGGAAAGGCAGTGGATGTTATCTGTCTGGACTTGTGAAAGGCTTTTGGCACAGCCCCCCACAACATCCTTTCTAGGTCGGAGACATATGGATTCGATGAGTGGACTGTGCAGTGGATAAGGAGCTAGATGGATGGCTGCATCCAGAGGGTAATGGCCAATGGCTCGATGTCCATATGGAGGTGGGTGACAAGTGGTGTCCCTCAGGGTCCATACTGCAACCTGTGTTGTTTGAGGTCTTCATCAATGCTACAGAGAGTGGGATTGAGTGCACCGTCAGCACCCTCACAGATGACACCAAGCTGAGCAGTGTGGTCAGTATGCCAGAGGGACAGGATGTCGTCTAGAGTGACCTGCACAGGCTGGAGAGGTGTGGCCAGGTGAGCCTCTTGAAGTTTAGCAAGATCAAATGCAAGGTCCTGCGCCTGCTTGAGAACAGTCTTCATTATTAATACAGGATGGGGGATGATGTGGTAGAGAGCAGCCCTGTAGAAAAGGACTTGGGGCTGTCAATAGGAGCTAACAATATGCACTTGCAGCCCAGAAGGGCAATCACATCTTGGGCTACATGAAAGGAAGCATGGCAAACAGACTGAGAGAGTTGATTCTGCCACACTGCTTTGCTCTGGAGATAACTCATCTGGAGTAGTGTCTAGCTCTGGGGCCCTCAACAAGAGAAGAACATGGACTTGAAGGAATGGGTCCAGAAGAGGGCCAGAAAGATAATCAGAGGGGTGGACCACCTCTCCTACAAGCACAATCTGAGAGAGTTGGGTCTGTCCAGTTTGAAGAAATCTCTGGGGAGACCTTATAGTGGCCTTCCAGTACCTGAAGGGACCTACACAGGAAAGCTGGGAAGGGCCCAGGGATGTGTTTGAGGCTCCATCTCTGGAAACATTAAAAATCAGGTTTGATGGGGTTCTAAGCCACCTGATCTAGTTGGGGATGTCTCTGTTGCAGGGAGGTTGGGCTAGATGACCTCTAGAGGTCCCCTCCAACCAGTGCAATCTATGGAGAGCTGCCGGAGGCCTCTCCTCGGCCCGCCCCTCGTTGCCAGGGACGCCGTTTACGACAATGTCCTTTCCTCGCCGAGCGGCAGCGCTGCTGCGCGGTGTCTGCGCACTTTGGGTTTCCGGGCGAAGACGGCCATGGCGTCCGGGTTTGAGAGCGAGCGGAGCTTAGCGGCGCGCAAGGAGCAGCGGCAGCGGCAGCGGGAGGCGCTGTTGGCGCAGGTGGGGTGCCTGGTTCGGTTCGGTTCGGCCCGGCCCGGCCCGACCCGACCTGACCTTTCTTCGGGGCTCACTTAGCCCCTTCTCGGGTGGAGACCGAGTGCTGGGGTAGTCTCGTCTTGTGCGGGGTCGGTGAGCTCCTGAGGGCAGCCCTGGCCGCGGCCTCCTGTTCACTGTCCGGCCACCGGCAGCTAGAGGCGGGAGTCGCCCTGGTGAGAGCCCTGAGGACAGTGGGGCTGCGATACCAGTAGTGACAGAAAGTAATCAGGAACTTAGAGTGACAGCCAGCTGAGCTTCTGCATTTTGCCCGTTGTAGCGGTATTGATTTGTTACTTCACTTGTTATGTGTTTCTGTGCATACACCTTTAGAAAGAGTCAGGCTCAGTCGTCTTTGTAACTTCAGTTGTTTGTGTCCATTGTAAGACGACACTACCTCCACTCCCTGACCACCTTGAGGCTAAACACCCCCAGCACTCTGCCTTTCTTTGAACGACACATAAAAGGCAGCTCCTCCTCCTCGTCTCTGGCCTCCCCAGCTTGAGAAGGATAGGGAACTATTGGAGCAGGCCCAGAGGAGGAAGTCTGGAGCACCTCTCCCATAAGGACAGGCTGGGAGGATTGGAGTTGTTCAGACTGGTAAAGAGAAACGTCTGCGGAGATTTTATTGCAGCCTGTCAGTATTTGAAGGAGGCCTGAAGGATAGCTGGAGAAGGACTTTTTTACAAAGACATGTAGTGACAGGACAAGGGGTAATGCCTTCAAACTAGAAGAAGCTAGATTTCAGTTGCATACTAGGAAGAAATTCTTCCCCTCGAGTGTGGTGAGGCATTGGAATGGGTTGCCCAGTCAAGCAGTGAAAGCTTAAACCTTGGGAATATTCAAAGCCAGATTGGATGGGACTGTGAGCAATGTCAGGGGATTGGAACTAGGTAGTCTTTAAGGTCACTTCCAACTCAGACGATTTTTGTGTGTTTCTGTGATTGTGCAGGAAAGCAATTCTAATTTTCTATATACAGCAGTGGGCCCAGATTTGACTTTTTACCATTCAGGACTTAACTGGGAAGTAAATAGCTCTGTAAAGATGCCGCAGTACTGCTCAGATGGAAACTAATCTAGCCGTTGAACAAAGCAGGTGCACAGGCATCTTGGTGATTTCTGTATAATATCAAATTGCGTGTGTGCAGTCCTGGTCTCAGCATCACAAGGAGAGCTGAACAGTCTTGAAGGAAGGTGTCGGAGGTGATCTCGGTACCATCTGTCCAAGGGGACTAAAGGGTTTGAAATGGGAAGTAGGCTGAAAAAAGTTAACATGAGAGAGTTCTGTAAAATCGTGTTATAGACCAGAGAACAGAGGATTGCTATCTACTGTTTATTTCAATGCAAGAACTAGTTCCCTGTTAAAAGATTTGCAGGTAACCAGCTTGGAGCAGACAAAAGAAGTGAACTATTGGGTGATGTGCATAGAAGTTATGGGGCCTTTTGTATAGTGTGTTGCAAATATTGACACTTCATTTGTATCCAGAAAAGGATAGCCTAAAAGTAAGTATTTATTTTGAAAGTTACTGAGTGAAAAGCTACTAGGCTTCAAATTGCTGGAGGATACATGACTATTTTGGCAATTTCTCACTTTAAGCTTAACACTTTAGTCAGCTTCCCTGGACTTGACTGTACATTTTTCAGCTGGGATACTAGATTGGAGTCTCAATTTTGAGAATTATGAAGTGCTGAGAAATTCAATACACAGAAGCAAGATGGAGTATAATTGGTGAAATACTAGGCACTGTGTTTTTACAAGTCTGTTTTCTTGTAGGGTGTAGGAAGAAAGAGGTCTTGAGACAAACATTGGTTTCTGCAGTATTCAAACAGTAGAGGTGCTTGGTCTCTATAGGGACATTAAGAAACTTCTGCAATGTGGCTGTTGTGTGAAGTGTGTGGGGGGGTAAGTTTAGTAAGAGATTAATCCGCTTGCATTCTAGCTGAGTCCTCAAGAGATCAGAGGGGCTAGATGTGGCTGAAATTTTTAATAGGGGTGCTAATTAGGGTGCGTTGCTATAGGTTTGTCAGCAGACACAGTAGCAGCCTGGTTGTGCTGTAGGTTGGATTCCCTTCAAAGGGGGCAGTTGGATGCACAAATGACATCACAATTTCCCCACCAGGAACAGCCCAGTTTGTTGTAGGTCCAGCTGCATTTCAGCAGTCACATGCACAAATAACATGGTTTATTCACATGTGTAATACAGACTCTTTACCATTGCTGGTGATAGGAGCTTAACTGCAGAAATCACTGTACAGATTTAAGAAAATGCAGTTGTAATTACCTCAGACAAAAGACACTCAGTAGCCCCGAGGAAGAGGACAAAGCTTGCCAGGATGTCTCTAGGACTTGGTTGTTGAATTCTTGTCCACATACTGAGTTTCAAGAAGGGCTGATGTTTATACCTTGGTTTTCTGTTGTGTGAAGTGTGGGGCTGGGACTGTAGCCATTATCACTAAGTGAGCTTTTTGTTGCACAAACGTTTCTTGATGTACCTTTCAGACTTGATGTCTTCTGCTCAGAAAAATCAACTTCGGGGGCTGGGGGGGAAGGCAAGGG